>CABFWO010008041.1:0-20488 GCA_902155825.1 Timema genevievae | reverse complement strand
AGAGGACATGATAGCCTCAACTTCTCAGTCTCCTAATTCAGAAACGAATACTATGCCTCTTGGAACTAATCTGCCTAATATGGTTAAAAGGTCTGGTAGAGTTGTACATCCACCAGAACGCCTTGATTTATGAATCTATTTTGTGTTAAAAAAAAGAGGGGGCATGTTTAATAAGTTGTATAGTAGCGCCTAACTCAATCGAAGGTTTTTGTTTGTTGGTCAGTTGGCCTTACTGTGTATGATACCTTTTAGTGTTTATTTCTAACATGGATTTTTATAACTTTGATGTATAATTTATTTGGGTCATTCAAAGCCTGTACTTTATGTGAACGAGACCTCTTGAATTTTCTGATTATGTACTGAAACTTATTTTTGTATGTGATAATAAAACACACTGTTTTGAAAGTAATTCAAATTCAGCTTTATTATTTCTGTTCTCAACGCGTCAGCCAAAATTGTTTTTCCGGTATCCTTGTCAAACTTCAGAAGTCCAATGTCATACTGTTCAATGACTTCTGGCATGACAGATCGAGGCTCTTCAACACCATCCTGTTCAGTAAGATCAGTGCCATCAGGTTCAGTCTCGTCAATAAAGTCAATGTTACCAATATCATAATCGTTCTCCCCTCCTGCCATGTCCACGTTTTCTCTAGCAGTCTCACACATAATCGCGTCATAGTTAGATTCATACGACAATGATTTGATTTCCTCCACGGCTTGTGACGCATTTGTACTTGATCCAACTTCTGATTCTAACGAACTTGTATCAACTGCAGGAGACTTCATGAAACATGTCGAGCTACTTGCTACGGGCTTTCCAAGTAAGTTCATAGAGAGCTTGCTGAGTTTATTTTCTTCCTCCGCCTCCAACTTTCATCTCTCCCGTCCTCCAGCTTCACTTTCCTTCTTCTTTAAGGAGAAACGTTTAGTGGTTTCCTTACACAATGCTCTGAAATAAGAAACCTACAATTTTAATAAGAACATCAGTAATTAAAATAATGTGTCATGTCAAACACTCTCAAGATACCCTTTTGAAATAAAATTGTTTGAACTATTTTTGAATATTTTTATTTATTTTTAAACCGTTCGGCAGTAAACTACCCTTAAGTGAACTTTTACACCCCCAAACAAGTATATAGTATTGTTTGTCATACTAAACGTTCCTCAGATTACTAGACATATATTTTAACCCTACAAAACATGATGAAGGAGACAGAGCAGGAGACAGAAACAGAAACAAATAGCGACTCAGAAGAAAAACAAACTGATAAAGATGAAATATTACCAAACTGGGCAGGGTTGATGGAAAACAGGACAAATAAAGGGGACTAACACTGTTTTGTAACAAGGCAAGGAATTTGGGTTATCCTGAAATCTGCTGTGGTAGCTGGACCTGGATGCCTGGGATTGTGGAACAATCCTGGATGAACCGGGCAGTGGAATCCTGGCAGGGGCAACTAGCAAATAGAATAATGTATCAAGGAGCAGTGAGAGATCCCTGCCGTCGGGGCTTGCGTCGCTTGGCAACAAGTGTTCACAAGAGATGACGGCTTGGGCCTTCCTTGGTCAACTGGCGGAGGGGGATGCCTGCAGATGTAGACATCCAGTACTGCCAGGGAGATGATAGAACTATCACATCCAGGACAAAGTAAACAACAACAGATGTAAATCCAGTTAACTAAATAGGTATTAAAATTAGTAAAATAGATGGTTTAAGATAAATATAAGACAGGTAGTACCTCTCGTACATAAAAAAAGCTGCACTTTTTGATTAGAATATGCCACTTTCTATGGTCATAAATGAGGTCAAACGAGAACTTTTCAGATAGGGAGCCACATTAAAATCCGTGCAGGACACCAAAATGGCTGCTATTTATGGCCACGATTTGGATGTCTTAGAATTGGTTGTAAATCAGCTCCTAGTGGTTCGATTCTAACTTTTCTTTTTTTGTTCAAAAGCACTTATTAAGTACAATTTTTTTTATCATATTTAATTTTCCCTAAACCTTAAGGTTTCCACACATTTTTTGAGATACTTACTCAAAAACTTGCCTGAAGAAATTTGTGGTAGAGAAGAGAGACGATGGTCTTCGTCGCCAAGTACCACAAAATTGGAATAACTTCCTCTGCTGTGATCAGAATAAGACCGAACTTTTCAAGTTATTTGGAGAGCATGTACTTTTGAAGTTTGATTGGGTTCACATCATTACTGAGATTGATGGCATCATTCGTTCATCTCAATTGTGAAAAACTTTGCTTGATAGAGTCAAATACAGACAACAGGAAAAAGCAGATGGCAGGATTTTCCTACATGCTAAAGATAGTGTTGAGCATGGACCTAAAAAAAATATTATTTGCACATTAGATACTGATTATTTGTTTTTGAAATCTCTTTTTTCCATATTCTCAAAGTTGCTGGTCTTCAAAAGAGGTGGATTCTCTTTGGATCTGGGATGTCTCAGAGGTATATGAACATTATTGCCATGTTTGAAAGTATAGGTGAAGATAAAGGTGTTGCCTTGAGAGGATTCCGTGCATTTACAGGATCAAATGTAACTTCATCATTTGCCATGAAAGGGAAACAGACTGCCTGGAAAGTCTGGAAATCATTCTCTGAAGCTACGGAAGCCTTACAAGCTATATCACTACCAAAAGAGTCTATTTCTTACGAGACTTTTCAAGTTCTGGAGAAGTTTACTATTTTTCTTAACTACAAATATGGAGAAGACTTCACAGTCAATCATGTTAGAAAACTTCTCTTTACTTAAAAATGTCGCAGTCTATCAAGTTTGCCCCCAACTAGAGAGGCATTAAGGCAGCATTGTTTCCGTTTAGCATATCAGGTAGGACAAGTCTGGGGTCGTGCCTACTCAGTGATAGACAACATTCCAGGACCAGAAGGATGGGAATGTACCAGAGCTGCAGGGGAGTGGGTGCCGGTCTGGTCTTCTCTGCCTTCTATTTGGGCAGCTTGTAGATAATTGGTTAAGTGCAGTTTCTTTGAATGACATACACGATGCTTCTGCTCAAAGGGTAAGTTTCTATGCACGCTACTTTGCACTAACTGCATTGGAGGTTGAAAATGTGGCAATAAATACAATAAAAGCCATATGCTTAGTTGAGAGTTTCTAAATTTCCATAATTTCATCACAAATTTCAAGATCATAATATTTATTTTTGTATCCAATGTTTTCTGTTTGTAGACTCTTTTTCAAATACCAGTCTTCAAAAATACTTTTTAGATAGACTTATTTTGTCTTTACTTGTTAACTTTTTAAGAGCTTGTATGAAAATAATTAATTTTTTTCCAGGTATGAATCGGAAGAGTATAACTTGATTTAGAGACATTTAAGCTGTTAAGATGAAGTTAATTTGCAGGAGCATTCCTATTATTAAAACATTTGTGTAAACATTTGAGCTACTATCTTATTGTAATAGCAAAGTAAAGAAAATATTAAAAACCAAAGTCTAGTTTCATTTGACCAACAATTTCTCAAGAAGTGGTTTATTAAAACAGATTTTCTTGGTATCAATGGAAAGATAAAATAATGTTATTTCTTTTTTATATCAACTATAAAGGCAATATTGTGGACAATAAAAAAGATAGTTAACAATTAAATTTGTGCAAAAAGTGAAATTTTCGTAAATTATTAAATTGTGGAGAAACCTTAAGGCTTAGAGACAATTTAGTGACAATTTAGTTTCGTCTTAGCAAAAGCTTTCAAACAAAAACAAAAAATTAAATCGGAATATTAGGAGTGGAGATACAATCGAATTAAGAACACTAAAATGGCGACCATGAATGGCCGCCATTTTTGTGTCATGTACGAATTTTCAAGTGAATCCCTAACTGAAAAGGTCTCTTTTCACATCGAATATGCTACAGAAAGTGGCATATTACAATAAAAAAGTGCAGCATCTTAGCTTTATTTGCTATGTACCAGGCGTACTAAAAGGGAAAAGTAAAGAATAGGAGAATATTATTTTAAGTGTAAATTAGGTGTAAGTTAGATTTAAGTAAACTAGGTCTAGGAATAGATTAGAATCCTAACTGTATAGATATTATATAAATAAAAAGCATAAATCAAAAATAAAGAAAACTGTACAATATTGTAAATTGAAACTCAACTCGGAATAAATTGTCAGAAGCCTAGCTTTATCAAGCCACAATAAAAAACAAACATATATTGTAACCAAAATCATCGAAATATTTACCGTTCTCTTTACTAATTAATATAACAACTAAAAATTATTTAGAATGAGAAAGTAAAAAATTATAGCAACTGGGTAAATATAAACTGTTTAGTGGCGACCCCCTTTAAGTGCGCCCAGGGTACGTGCCATTCATGCCATACCCTAGATCCACCACTGGTGATGTAATTACAATTTTTAAAGGACAAGATTTTTTTAGATGTGTAACCCCCCCTTCTGTGTACTCTTATACCCATAAATAACAGTCAGGTTGGTTACAAGAGAGTTTTATTTTTTAATCAATAAAATGACAAAACTCGAAGATAGAGAGTGAAACATGCCTAGCGTTAGACGCTGAGCTCATACACAATGGCCAAAACAAAATGATAACACAATAAAAGATCCGGGGCATGACCCCAAGCTCAAAGATGGCCGATCAAACAATCCAAACAAATTTACAGTTAAATTGACCTTCGTACAAATCTGATAGGGAAAATAATAATAACCAACGATAGAAATGGTAGCCTACAGAATCTGGTAATATCATAAGGATATTAGCCCGTCGCCATCGGCGACTCTCAATTTAGTAGAGTAATAAACAACGTGTTCCAGATAAAAGTTCATCTCAACAGCCATTACAGGGCTCAATAGAAATGTACAACAAAGATCTATTATTGAAAGATTTACTATAGTTGAGTAACCTAACATATGAACAAAGCTAGTAGACTAAGCACGCGGGCTCGCGGCCCCTGGTTTGACTAACAAAGTATAAACCTCCAATAAATTATATTCTTATTTATAACAAGTAACATAATCATTAAACATGAGTTTACTAAAATATCAAAATGGTATAACCCAATAGAATACTGCACTTTAAAGATGGCGGTGCTTTAAAATGTAAACCCATCCGTGAAGCGGACAAATGTTTTGGGTCTAACCGTGCAACGGTATTACGTTGTATCATGGTCTCTAATCAAAATCCTGCAGACCCGATAAAAATAAACAAAGATTGAAATTTAACATAACATCGCCAAACAGTAATTTTGAATCCATTAAAGCCAAACAGAATTTTGAAATAAACAAAACTAAACCTATCAAAGACCAAAGTGTCTCACCTAGAGATTGTAGCGAAATGTGTACTGGCATTACAGAGTCCTGCCATTATATACACATGATATGAGTCACGTGCTCTCAAAGCGCGGGAAGCAAGGATGAGAAGAGGGGTAAGGGGGTAGCGCTGTTCTGGAACTTGCTTACTCAGTCTCGGCTTAATTCAAAACGTGCGCAGCACTATAGATCCGCTACTTTCACAACACTCTCGTCGGTCACTGCGCATGTCGACTTTCTCTTGTTTTTTTCTTGGGCGAGGCACAATCAGAGGCGGGCAGTAAACCAAGGTACCTCAGTTCAGTCAGATACGAGTCGTGCCGTGATATGTTTGTTGTGTGGAGCCTTGTCGAGACGAGCCAAATGGGGGCAGAATCGGTGAACCAAACAATCCTTTTCTTTACATGTCGTAACAAGGTTACAGAGGTATGTCAAAAGAAAAACCTCAAAAAATAAAGTATAATTTCAATGTAGAGCTACAAAGTGAATATAAATTCCTAAAATCAGAAGTAGGGAGTAAAGAGAATGAAGCTGTGTATTGTTCCTTGTGTAACAGTAAGTTTTCTCTTGGATTTGGTGGACAAAGAGATATTGTCAAACATATAGTCCAGGGGTGGCCAATTACATTACCTTTGGGAGCCACAATTGTTTAGGTAAGATTATGAAGTTCCGCACCACTATTCAAGGTCGTGACCATTCCACCACCAACTACATTTATACCCTATGTGTGCCTTATGTAAAATAACACTGCCACAGTTCAAGGCCAGTAATTTTAAGCACCATCATGACACGCATTACAGTACTTTCAGCAAAGAATTTCCTGTTGGTTTCGTTCAAAGGCAAACTAAAGCCTTATCTCTAAAAGAAAAACTTCATAATCAGACTAAATTAATGTCCATGTTCTCTAAGGTGGCGATGCTACAACCGAGGCTGTGTTTATTTTAGCCTTTAATATTTTACAGGCAAAGCGTTCAAACATTGAAGGAGAATTTGTCAAGAAAAGTATTGCACAAATATTATGTTTTAAATCTGATTGTATAAAAACTGCACAAAATATTTGGACAAATGCTTGTCTCCAGGCATACAATTGAAAAGACAATTTCTGCTATCAGCGTTGATTTGTAAATAAACTTAAACGGTAATTTGATTAACTGCGCTGCATTGAGTCAGGCTTTGGATGAATCTACAGATATTTAGGACAAACCACAATTAGCTATATTTGTCCTTTTTGTATCACACAACCTGGACGTGAAAGAAGAGTTATTAGAATTGAAAGTATTAAATAATACAACCTGTGACTCTGACATTAAAGATCTCGATGATGCACTTAATGGCTTTATTCACAGGTATTATCTAGCAGCCAAGTAGCTTACATTTGAGCACGTGGGGAAGTTGTTCTAAAAATTGTCATATATATTCGTTCAAGTGACAAATACACCAGGCAATTTAAAGCCTTTGTAGGTGAACTCAACAGTAACTAGTTTACTAAGGACGTGTCTTGGCTTTGCTTAGTAAGGTGGCTTCCAGTAGCCAATGTACTAAACAAGTTTTTTTTATCGAATTAAATAATTTTTTCAAGAGAAAGATAAATACTTCCCTCAACTTGAGGACATTCAGAGGTTGTAGACATGGCAATTTTTACAGGTGTTATTCAAGATTCACAGCCATTTAATATATCACTGCAAGGCAAAGAAAAACTAGTAAAAGATCTAGCACAAACAGTGTTCAACTTCCACAACGCATTGCAACTTTTTCAGAAAAACTTGGCATCTAAAATTTTAAATCACTTCTCTAGTCTGAATAAATGCTGATAAAATTTCCTTATGTAGAACTGGAAACGGAAGTTTGTATTTGCAGATTAAATTGTTTTTACAAGAACTCAAGGATCGATTATTCGATCTTCATGCACTTAAGCCATCGTTTGCCTTCTTGGAGAATCATTTGCTAGCTGACGAAATGAATAGTGGTTGTCCTATTTCAAAGTAAATTGTGGTGGACTCGGCAACTGTAGATTTGGAGATATTGGAATTTCAAGAGTACGAAGGACTTAAACAAGTAAAATAAAGTCGTTGTTCGATAACTGAGTTTTTTAAGTATGTCCCGGAACAAAAATATCCCTAATTAAAGGAATATGCCAAGAGATTGATCTCCATTTTTGGGACAACCTATTATTGTGAATCATTATATTCTACACTTAGATTTATTAACTCCAAATATATATATATATATATCAGTTTTGACAGACAAACATTTCAACGAACTAGTGCGAACTACTTTGACAGATCAACCTGCTTTTAAGCATCTTACTACTAAGGTGAACGCTAGAAAGGCCTCGATGAGTAAATTAAACAAGAGAAATATTGTTTGTAATGATTTTGATTCTCATTTGAAAACAAGGTCTAACCTTCATATTATTTTAATTTTGCAATATAAAATGTGTTTATTCAGTTTATAATTGAGTGTGTGTCAGATAAAAATTGTTCTACTACAGTTATAATCTTATTTGGCCTGTTTTTATTTGTTGAAGCAGCAAAATATGCAAAATGATTTTTCTAAAATACGTTCCAACTAATAATTAGGTATGTTTTTTTAAAGTAAGTTTGCTAAAAATATTTTTTGTATCATTAATAATGACAAAACTTGGGTTTTAAGAAAAGTCTCCAATTTTTTTAAATTAATTATTATTTTGAAATTTGAGAAGAACCGCATGAAGGGTGGTCGTGAGCCGCACGCAGCCTGCTAGCCAAGTTGTGACAACCCCTGATATACACTTCAAAACATCAAAAGGCTGTAAAAGCATGTAATTTCATTGAGATCCTTAATGCATTTTTTAAAAACAAATAGCCTAAATATGAAGATTTTGTTCGGGCAGCTAAGGAAGCAACATTTTCCTTTAACACGGTTGTAGACGATCAAAGTTTCAAATCATGTGTCTGCCAATCAAAACTTCTTTTCGAACTTTATGATGTAAGATATTCCATTGCCAGAACTAAATCATAGCACATAGCTAGTAATTTGATTACGACTCATGTGATGAATAAAGTACCAAATGAATTAGATAGTGCTAATTTTGTAACTTTATCTGTAAATGTTTCAAACAGATTAGTTTTGAAACTTGTACCTGTATTAGCTAGAATATTCGTTTCTCAATTTAGTGTTAAAGTGAGAATGATAGAGTTTAATAATTTAACAGGAGATACAACAGCATTTGATCAAAACCATTAAAAAGTTTGGCTCATAAAATAAACTAATAGTACCGTACTGTGAAGACTGAAGATAACCCAAATACAAATTTTGGGATAGTGAGAAGGCTGGGCAAAACCAACGTCCATACAAAATTACAACAGATCTGGGTAGAAAATTTCTAGGCATTGAATGTTGTGCTCACATTGTTCACGATTGTGTAAATAGTGGTGTTGATCAACTACCTTTTGATATAGAAATGGTTGTCTTCAAAATATACAGGCACTTTCTTATTTTTACTGTAAGAGTAGATAAACTGAAAGGATGTTGTGAGTTTGCTGACACTGAGTATGAGGGTTTTATCACACACTGCCACAAGATTTTTAAGCCTACTGCCAGCTATGGAAAGGATTATTTTGATTTGGGATGGACTAAAATCTTACTTTTTTCACAGCGTGAAAACTCTTACCCCAAACTACTCAGATAGTTTTTTTTAAACCCACCATGGGAGTCTGCAGATATTCCAAGATGTGATGTGCTTTGAAAGAAATGAAATTTCAGCTGAAAGTGAAATTAAAAGCTAGACGAGATAACAAGTTCATACCTCAACTTTGTAGACAAAAGCTTAATCACTATGTCATCGATGGAGATGTGGGCAAAAATGATTTAGAAAGGCATATTTTGAACTTTTTTTTTTGAGCAATGGATCTCCAACTTAGAAATGTGGTAAACCAATCTTGAAGGCACAGAACAGTTTTCATGGTTACAAATGAGCCGAGACTTTGACATTCAATAGTCAGTTGTTGAAACATCTGCAGAATTTGTTCATTCAGTAGCTCCTCTGTTTCTGAAAAGACAGTTATTGACATAGGCTTTTTGATAAGCTTTCATTCATAAAGATAGTTCTGCAAGAGTTGAAAAGGAATCTTGACAAAGAAAAGGAATCAGAAGAAAAAATGATGTAGGACATAATAAACTTGCATCAACGGCTGTTAGTTTGTGAGTTGATGTTATCACACGTGGAACTGAATGTTTGAACTTCAAGTAACTGATGGAGTTCATCTTCTGCTTACCAGGATCAACAGCGCGTCCGTTAAAAGGGTTTTTTATTTAATGAAGAATGTTTGGTGTCCTGATCGTAACATAATTTTGACTGAAAACTTTAAACGTATTTTACAACTCAAAATGAATTCACATGGGAATTGCTTGCAGTTTTATGAACCAATTAAAGATGACACAGCCTTTTTAAAAATGTTCATTAGTATAAAAAATATTTAAAAAAATAGTAGTGTTGTGAGTAGATAAAGTGTTTGAATTATAACACTTTAATATTATTTAAAAGTAACAAACACATGATACTGTTTCAATTATAAAATGTGTGTGAAGTTAAGTAGTAATTATTAAAAAAAACCTAATAGAAGAGGAAGTATATGAAGTAAAAAATGCACTATAAGCTCCTGAAATCTATTTTATATTCCTATAATATATTAAGAAGTCCTTAAATGTGTCCTAGTGTTCCTTATGTTTTGATACTCAGAAGGGGTGGCTCGCTACCCCACTACTTGTAACGATAATTTGTTCGTATTTAGCCTTAAACTATTATGGCAGCCCTAAAAAATACTCGTGGTGTGAACAGGATGAAATGCAGTCCTTATCCACATCCACCTAAAAGTTCTGGTGTGGGTTCTGTGAGGAATGATTTTTTTTTTGTGTAACAAAAAATATATTTTTTTACTTGTCTTTTTCCCAACAATACTCCCCACCCCGTTTTTGTTTTAAGGAATTGTGGTCAGCCTAACACTAGTTTACTTGCCCTCCTTATTTCCCCCATGCCACAAACCCTCCCACATGTAACTAATATGGCTAAATGAAAGAGAAGGCTTATGCCTTAATTTTGTCACGTAAATAGAGATAATATTAATTATAAATAGTTAAACACTATTTTCTCCCGTTTCAGACAGAAAACCACCGGTAATGTCATAATTACTAATTCAATCATTAGCGACAGTATTTTCCACGATCAAACACGATCAATCCGCTTAGTGCCAATACACTACGATTCCCATGATCAGGAGTAATTTTTCAACCAATTTGAATAAATTTTCATATCATGTTCTGTTTCAAAAACGTATTTATTATAAAAACTGTAAATATCATTTTATGTTGTTTTAAATATATTTTTAAGGCAATTGGTATGAGCGACGATTGTGCAATAATATAGTTTCAGTTATTAACGGCAGAGGAATTCCCATCTATATGGGTATAAAGCGCACATTCCGTTTAACATAGAGTCTTTGACGAACAAATCTTCCCTGCCAAAGATCACAAAAGTCGTTCTTTTATAGGGAGTCCGCCATTGTTGGCGTAACAAATTTTAACTTGGCAAAGGATATCGGCTAACATCGAAAATGGTAAGTTTAATATTGAATATATTGTAAATAAATTAAACACTATAATATTTAATGAACCAATTTAAACATTATCTTATAGAATTTTTATAAGTTTCGTTGTAAAAATGTATTTGCTAAAACATGTTGCACAACAGCTTGTAATACCAAAACGTCAATAAATATTAAACTCAACATTTATTATTGGCGTTAATCACATACACCCTTATTAAATAATCTTAAAGTACTTCATTCAATAAAATACAGTTTTAAAAGAAAAATCAATCGTAGTAAACCTTAATAATGATTTTATATTGTAACCAGCTGCCACATGGTATTATTTTAGTTATTTTATTTTATCTTTGATTTATGTTTAGATTCTAAAGAGTATTTTAATTTTCATATGATCGCTTTATAAACCAGGTTTGTTACATACAGCAAACTAGACATGTAGGCTAAGCCATTTCCTAAAATAAATTTTTACAAACTTTTAAAAATCGCCTTTGAAAGTGATTTCATAACTTAACCAGCTGCTACATGGTAGAGTGCAAATATTTTAAGTTATTATATTTTTTATAGACCTCATGCTTGTTTTGTAAACTAGACTTTGTGTATATGTAAAAATTAATATGGATAATTTCCTCAATTGTTCCATTTTTTTGTACAGGTGAATTTTACGGTTGACGAAATCCGAGTGATGATGGACAAGAAGCGGAACATCCGTAACATGTCCGTCATAGCTCATGTAGATCACGGCAAGTCGACACTGACAGACTCCCTGGTATCAAAGGCAGGAATTATTGCTAATGCCAAAGCTGGAGAGACAAGATTCACAGATACAAGGAAAGATGAACAAGAACGGTGCATCACAATTAAGTCCACGTAAGTAAAAAAATAATTATTAGGTTTTAAGGGGACGTAGTCTTTGTAAAATTTTCAGAAAAATTTTATTTGTCCAATAGGCCTAAGTTATCACAAAAAAAGGCTTGGTGGGTTTTAGTTGTAGAATCTTTTTTTTCTGTAATAGTACAAAGTTTAAAATAAGTTATATCAATTTTAATCACTTGATTATGCACACTATAGACCTTGTCCATAGAATCCAATGACACCAAGATTTAGTGATTTTTTAAACTTTTACCAAAAACTTTATTTAGTTATATAAAACACCACAAAAATTTGGTGAAGGTAATTTGTAAAATAAAATATTTCACCTTAAAAGTTGAGCTAAATTGCAAGTTTTGCGTCGTATATTGTGGGTGTCTAGAATCGTTAAGTATGTCTTAGTTTCTTAATGAGGGAATTTATTTGTGGTTTTAACATTTGGTAATTAAATAGATTTTTTCAAATTGTAATAATTCAAATCAAAAGTTCCCACTCAATATATTTCAAATTAATGAATAGTTTTAGAATATAAAACTCAAAGCATCCACATGTGTTATCAGGGCTTATCCCAAACACCTTGCAATATTATATTATATTTTTAAATTGAAAACTCAAATACACACCCATAACAAATAATTAGATTTAACAATAAAGTTACTTTCTATTTAAAAAGTAGAATGTTTTAATAACAAAGTATTTTTTTATATTAGAATTCAAATTAAAAAAGTTATTATGTTGTCTTACCTCAGAATTAACATTTTATACATTACTTCGTCTTGGAAGCCCAGATATCTGCTTCATGTAACAACATGTGACATGTAACATGTTTTAATTTGTAGAAAGTCCTGTTTTACATTCAGCTGTGCAGAAAGTCGCTTACCGTATCAACATATTTAGAAATAATAAATATTTGCTAAGTATTAATATTATCAATCTATTTTAACAATTACAGTAGAATTGTACAACCATAATTTGATTAAAGAAAAAATAGTTTAATAAATCCATCCTGGTTTTTATTTTAACTGCTGTGGCAAATAATGAGTGAAATTATACATTTAATATTCAGTTATTTTATAATTCTCGCATAAAGTAAAAAATCTATAGGTACAAAATGTTTGTGTAATAATACAAAGTTGAAATATTTTGTAAACACGAGTATTAATACCATTCGCAGCAGAGCTTCTATCCAGTGAGCATTTTTGTTTTTGTTTTATTGCATCGAAGGCAATTTTAACGTGCTTTTGCTTTTTTGCTTTGAATAATTAATTTGTATGAAACAGAAAATGCTAATTTGGAAAGCAAACAGCCAACCAAACTGTTATTTTTATAACCAAAACCTAACAACCAAACAGACATTATAACAGTAAATTATCGTATAATATCACGTGCGTGTGTCCACAAGTTGAAGCGAACAAAATATTTTATTGTTTTAGGCATATCTAAGTTACTGTAAATAATGTTATTACAAATTTTTATCATATAGTGTATTTTTTGAATATTAATTCAGCTACTTAGTGTGTTCTTTTGTGAATATTAGTTTGGTGTGTTAGCGTGTTATCCTTGAAAATAATGTTCTTAGTGATCTTTAAATCTTTTTTCCACTGTGATATTGAAGTGTGTGAAAAAAAAATTGTTTCTCAAGGTACATTATTAAAAAATTCAAGTCTGAATATCAAGACTATATAATATTATATCTTTTAACCCCAAGATTGTGTTGTTTTGACCACTAGGCTAAACTTCAAGTTCAGGATTTTTATAGTAGACCTATTTATATATCTGTAAAAGCACTAGATGATTTTACAAGAGATTCTGTTCTTCAGCTCGTCTACAGAATGCATCTCATAAGATTTGGCGTCAGGATACATAGTTTGGTCTGGTAACTTTTCAAAGCTGTCAGCCATCACCATAAAAGCCCTGGATCTGGCCATTCTAGTTTACAATTTTCATAATTTAAGACTCCACGATTCCCATTTTAGAAAAATGTGCAAAAAGAATATCAGAAGCCTCATTTTTGGTAGAAAAACTGGAAGTGATTGGCATACCTGTAAATCTTGCTTCTAGGTGGCTAAGAGCTGTCTATCTATTTTTCATGGATGTTTGTTTTAAAAGTGTTAGCATTAGCATCTGATCAATCAATATTAAAGTCTGACCATTCACCTGCAAAATAAAGATGATGACTTCTTAATCTAAGATCGGGTCTATTTCTGTTAAATTAACATTTTGCCCTCGCCAAACTTTAGACAATTTAGACAAATGGGGTAGCACATATGAAAGCATCATAAGTGAAGCTACAGAATGGCATGTCCTCAAATATTAGCTTAAACAGGGTGTTTAGAATTTAAGACCTAAATATATTGTTCAAAAATATATAGAAATCAATCTTGTTAAGTTAATTGATGTAATTGAAATTGCAGATGAAATTGTATAATTGGGTTAACTTTTGGTAATAACATTTGTCAAATATGAACATTACACACATAATTAATAATTAATCATCAATTTAGCAGTATATAAGGTGATGATAATTCTAAAATATATTTTTAACGTGTTTTTTTTATCTATTTTAGACTTATCACCACCTTATACGCCTACTGCTAAATTGATGATGAATTATTTATATGTGTAATGTTCATAATTTGACAATATGTTACTACCATAAGTTAACCTAATTATACATTTTGATGTGCAATTTCAATTGATTACACAAATTAACTTAACAAATTCTTTCTATATATTTTTGAGCAATATATCTAAGTCTTATAAATTCTAAATCAAATCCACTTTTTATTTTCAACTTGTTTGGAATGTTTTCTAAAATGGTTAAAGAGTGTGGCGGCCACAGACCGAGAGATTGGTAAGGGAAAATCTGGAAAAGTCAGGGAATGGGTCAGATGGTCGGGAAATTTAGGAATGGGTCAGATAGTCGAGGAATTCATGAACGGCTCAAGAAAATTTTTTGTTGGCGATTTGCCAAATGGTGGATTTTTTGAGATCTGTAAATGCCACATTACCATATTTTTATATCTGCTGGGTCCTTAAAAACCGGGTACGGGTCNGATTTTTTGAGATCTGTAAATGCCACATTACCATATTTTTATATCTGCTGGGTCCTTAAAAACCGGGTACGGGTCATACACAAGGTTTTTAGAGTACAAGGTTGGCTCTTTCCCTATACCGGCTTGCATTCATCTTTTCCTGAGCCGGCTTGTTTCAGTTCATTACTACACGTGGTCGTACGGTGTCAAACTCGTTATTCACTTATGTCAAGTATGCTACCAAATTCACTGTGAATAGTAATGTTTGTGCGTGAGCCGTGAAGTGTTACAAAAAGTATAGTACCGTGCAATAGTAGCCATAAGATAACTGAGGCTCCTGATATTAAATAACACAACTTCCCTAAATATCTTAGTGCCAGACCAAGATGGATTCATATTTGTAAACTTGATAGAAAGTGGAATCCTGATTGGTGTTCTATTTCCTCAGAACATTTTTTACCTGATAATGAATGTGACCTTCAGACCAAACTTCTGAACTTTCCCAAGAAAAACAAATTAAAATAATCTGCTGTTTCCTCCCTTAAACTAAGCATTGTCGTGTCTTATAATATGTTATCCAAGGGGAAAATATTACTCGTGAAGCTATGCATGAAAATAGATTGACGACACAAATATTAAGTGATAAACTATCTTATAGATATGCAGAGGAAGGAAAACAAAGTAGAGGGTGTAGTTAATTGTCTCTAAAAACCTAAGCGACGAAACAAGTCAAACCAATGGAAATAAGACACACGTTTAGAAAAAATCTTGATATACAAAAGGAAAAGAAATATTTCAATCCCAACTAGTGAAACAATAAATTGTGTTGAAACGAAAATATTTGGAAATTTGTAGGCTGAGGAGCAAACTTATTTTTCTGAAAAAGGTCAAAAGTTTTGAATTAGTCTAAGAATAAAAATTTGTGGAAAACTAGGTACTGTTTTTACAAGTAATCAGTTGGATTTATTGCTTTGTAATAAACGCAAAGTTCACTGGACAAAAGGAAGAAATTGTAGTTGCATTATCCACTACCATGTTTGTTGATTCTAAAAAATGGGCCTTTCCTCCCGTCAAGGATTTCTAGAAGACATGATGCACATACTGAAGATAGCCAGGGGAAATAAAAAAGTTTAAGTTCTTCAATATGATGAAATGAAGATAATGAGTATGATCCATAGTTTGATCAGATTTTAGCTCCCTACAAAAAATGCAAGTAATATTGGTTAGAAGACTGTTTTCTAACTGGAAGCAGCAGATATCAATATCACATCTGGAATATTAAACTTGTTCATTAATGACAACACAAAAGTCAGAAATATTATGTAATAGGCAATACTCGATGTTATCAACATGCTAAATAACAATTTCATTTGAGGTAATGAAATAAATAATAATAACCCATGTACTAAATAAATAACAATAATCCATGTAATTAATAATATAGTAATTGTTTTATCTAGTATTTTGAGTGATAATGTGAGTAGCCGCTGACCTGCTCCGCTGTTAGATCCCTGCGCGCAGAATTGAGTTAATAAGATTATTTCTGCAAAACCAATTGACATATGAAAAAAAAGTTAAACAAAAGATTACGGACAAAAACTTGCTGGGTGAAAAATAAAAAAATCCTCGCATAGTACTTTTCTCAGGTCATACAGTCTCGTATTGTTTTTAATGTATAAATAATATTATTGAATTCTTTAAATAAAATAAAAAATTTACCATTGTATTGTCAAATTGTGCTGAATAAATACATTTAATAACACTATATTTGAGGTATCGCACAGCAGTCTAGGGAGATGTATTTAAACCCGCTACACTAAGAAGGAAAGTAAATAAAACAGTATGAATGTATGTATTTTATTTTGAATAATTTTTTTTATCACATTAAATGATCCCAATAAAAATATTTTAACGTAATTTTGCTGCAGGCACGTTTTGTTTAGCACAAATGGCAATCCTGTAGCATCATACAAAATCATCATGGCAGAAGTTTGGTATATGGCAGTGTACGTGCCTAATTAATTTAATATTACAGTGTTTATTTGTGATGTGAAAATGATTTTGTGTGTGTGTCTGTCCTCGGCCATTATCGTCTGGAATACGTGACTAATAATTAGAGTATCACTAAATAAAAAGACTTCACTAATTTAGATGTTGCAGGTCTAGAGACATTTCATTGTTTGTACATACAACTGCATCTGAATCACAATTAGTCGTGAAACCACATTTAGCAAAACAATTCTGAATTGTTTTGCTGCTTATTCCTTGCCAGCTATCAGCAATAAAATGTACAGCTTTTAACAGTTTAAGAGACTTAACGTTTAACCATTGCATTAAATTCAGTTGTTGATAGCAAATGGATGTCTGGTATCAAAGCAGACAGGGTACACCAGCAATTTATTGAGCTTTGCAGTGGTAGTACATCTCAGACACAATGAAGTACTGCCGGAGCCTGAAACTGAACTGGGATTGTTTTTAAAAATGATTTTCACACTCTCTCAAGGCAATGCCATGTTGGAAAGAGGATTTTCTAACGAGGAATGTCTTGTCAAAAACATGCGAGAGAGAAAAATCTCCAGTCGCACAACAGAAAATGTATAATACTGTCACTGTCTGTGATGGACTAGAGTGAGTGTGTGCTGACATTCCAAAAGCAAGAAATGCATTCACATTTTTTAAAGAAGCCATACAGAAACGTCTGTCGGAGAAGAGGCGGAAAACTAGCTGCCAAGAAGGCTGAAATGTACATAGACTTGACACTTATCAACGTTGGGGTATTAGTAAGTGTTTAACGTGTTTTAAATCTTTAATTTGTTATTGTTTTATAAACTGGAAATGATGCCATTTTTATTTATTAAATGATATTAATTTTGTGGATATTAGTGGTTTTATGGGGTTTAATGAAATCTTTGTTTTGTGATAAATATTATGTAACTTTGTTTATTTGTATTATGCAAATGTTTGAATATTCATGCACACATAAACCTTAGTCTGTTTTGAGTCATTACAAATAACTGCCAAATAGTTGTTATCTAGCAAACATGCATCATCATTTTATTTTTGTTGACAAACATCTATAAACTGTCAGGGGGGAAAAGTTCATGTCAAGGAATTTTAGAATCTGATTTGATCTGATTAGACCTTCAGCTGTGATATCATTTGATTCCACAGCAGAGTCAAGACAGCCACCTAGTGAGTGTCACTAGCCATTTTAAGTTTAATCTGAGGAGTGTTCAGTATTTTTTTGGATTTCAGACAAACCAGCCATCCTCTAAGGAATTTTGGAAGAATAAAAAGTCTTTTAAATACATCAATAAATTTTACTAAATAAGGCAGCTGCCTTTCTACCCTATATTGTCATTTGTTTCAATAATTTGGTTAGTTATATAATTTCAGCTTTGCCATTCATGATATTACAAGTTGATATAAAACACAAAATTCTTTTTAAGTTGACAAACATATTTCATGTAGGCTTCAAAACTGAATCTTGTCGTAAAATCTTACAAAAAACTTATATAATCTGCTGAATACATATTTGTTAGCATTTCACATCTAATTTCTGAAGTTAAAATGTCAAGTAATCCGCATTACCCTTTCCCAAGTGTTGTGTGCGTTTTTTCCAATATCGAGATGCCTTAAGATTGTAAAACCCATTGCCTTACAATATACAAGCAGTTTTTCATACACTGTAGCCATGGTGTTTTTTTTTTAATTTTGCCACCAATACAATCTTACAGCTTCACAAAATCATCTCTCTGAAATTTATTCAAAACTGAAATTGATTGTTCAATTTGCCCTAATCCAATTTCTTCGTATGGGTCATTCCATGCCAATTTACCCAGGCCATTCATGACACCCACCAACTCAGATTTTCATAAAACTTTTTACTTGTTACTATCACCCAAGTTAATAAATAATTCATGTAACAAAAAATTTCCTCTAGGCCACATACTTTCTCAGATAAAAAACAGTAAAATTTTGGAAAATTGTGTGTAAATGTTGTATCCAGGCTCTATGGAAGGAGTTCAGTATTTAAGGAAAAAATCCATAGCTCTGTGTATAATCAACATATCACTTAACTTTTTACCACAGCTCAACTCAAAATTTGTAAATTTAAAAAAAAATTAATAAGTGTGAAGCCATGATAATCAGGGACAAAGATTTAAATTTTAAATTTGATTCAAATGTGACATGTTATACATCAAATTTTAGCTAATATTGCTCTTTAATACTATAAATATATTGATTCTTGAAAAAAAAGATAAAACTGTTTTAAG
Organism: Timema genevievae; assembly: GCA_902155825.1. Classification (NCBI taxonomy): domain Eukaryota; kingdom Metazoa; phylum Arthropoda; class Insecta; order Phasmatodea; family Timematidae; genus Timema; species Timema genevievae. The sequence goes on along the minus strand of CABFWO010008041.1, from coordinate 1,426 downwards.
GAAGTACATCAGTTTATAAGCCATCTACTAAATATTAATTTTTGCTAGCCCATAAATTGTGTTTTTACGCTTAATATAGTTTGTCTTTATAAAAAAAATTATGAAAAATAATTCCTTAACCTTAAATGCTACAAGTTTCCCCAAATATTAAAATATCCTTCTCTGACATTTTTTTATAGTTTAGTTGGCACTGTCCCTAAAATAGTACCAATTTAAATGTTTTGTCTAGGCACCTTCTTTCTTTGTATTCCTATACACAATCCCATATTCATATATTATTATTTTTTTAATCTATTAAAAAGTTATGGAGCTAACAAATTACTGTTACAGAAGTACAAATTTGTTGGGCCTTGTGTAGTGTTTACACCAATAAAAACAGCTTATTAGGGAAATCTAGAATAAATTACATATTAACACATTGGTGACACTGATGTAGCAAGTAGATCCATAATACTTTTTTTTAACTGTGTCTTACTACCCGTTCGGGTTATACGCTTAAGTACTAATTACACTGATGGGTTAGGAATACAAAGAAAGGGAACCTGCATTTGCGTGGAGGGAAAGTGGAAACCATTTAGAGAGAAAAAAGTTCACCTGACTGAGATTTGAACCTCAATCTCCTCGTCCTCGGCAGTCTAGCTCAACACGAAACAATGAATTCCAATGGGGATGAAGTGTCTTGTTATGATACAAGTAAGACAGTGTTTCAGCCCGATGATAGAGACAAGTCGGTAATTGAAATGGAAGATTATATATTTTAAAACAAGCCAACTAATAATTTATTTGTTCAACATAACACCTGACGTGTACCGGTATTGAGATAGTTTTGTATTTCTTGTAACAAAACTAAGTTATCCCATAAATAACACTTTGCATTGAATGCGAGATAAAGCTGGGCTAGTATATTTTTATGATTTTTTCCCCCCCACAAGATTTACATTATGACAAGCTCATAAAATAATTACTACCACAACTAGTCTAACTAAAACAAAATCGTCCTTCCGTAACAATACGTGTAGGCCTTGAAATTTTAATACTAAATAAAAAAATATCCAGTTAAAAACTGTTTTTTACAAACTACATACTCCAATGCTGTTTGTGTGTTCAATAAGTTAACTCTTGGATAAAGGCCAAAGGTGAAATGAACTATGGTTTATTTACAAATAATAAAGTTATGCTAAATTAAAAGACTATTCTTTGGTTGAAAGCGCCAATTTTAAAACATGCCCACAGGTAATGTGTAACTATAAATCTCTTGTGTGACTCAGTTGGTTGTGTTCACAACTACTGACTCAAGGGTCCTGGGTTCGATTCCCAGCGATGCCAAAAAATGTATTGTCGGTGCAGTGGGTTTCCCTCGCAAAAGGATGCATTAATGGCTGGGCGTTGTGTTCGTTCATAAGATTTTAGTCATGTGCTGATATGG
>CABFWO010008040.1:0-20489 GCA_902155825.1 Timema genevievae | reverse complement strand
GAGACTGAGAATAGAAAGGTCAGCAAGTGAGGCAAACATCCCCACTGCAAGGTCATCTACAAGGTCAACCAATTGTGTGGCAAACAAGATAGTCCAGAGGAGGAGTAATTGAGGGGTGGTCAAAATAGAACTATCAGTAGTCCAAATAATATCAGGGGTCTCAAAATGCTTAATCTAACATTTCACTCAATGTAAAAAGGCTGAATATTTTTCCAGTATTTGATTCTAAATTCCAATATATTACAGTATTTCCAGTATCAAAAATAAAATCAAGTATATTTCCAGTATTGGTAGACACCCTGCTTGATTAACTATTTAAAAACAAGTTTAAACATATTTCATTATTTTATTTTAAGTTTCTTTCATTTAATTCAAATAAATAATAATATTAAATAATAAACACATACTATAGGAAATGTATTCAACACCTTAGTTCAATTGGTACCTACTGGGCTAAGGTTCCCAGGTTCAGTTCCCGGAATGGCCGAAAAACTTATCATTAGTGAAATGTGAGTTTACCCTTTCAAATTGATAAAATAACATCCGGAGACTGGATGTTGTGCCTGTCCTAGTCTTAAGTTAGATTAAAAGTTATACGAAGCTACAACAGGCCTAACAGGCCATATGACTTGAATGAAAAACTAACCCAGGCCACAGACTGGAAATCATAATAGATGTAAAAAAAAACTATAGGAAATATATATTATTTTAATTTATTTTAATGAAATAAGAGAAGTATATTGAGAATAAAATTAATTAAGTTTTAAACGTGTTTTTAAATAGTTTAAAAAAATCAAGCGATAGTAAATTATAGAATTAACTTTTAAATATATTGTTAGAGTAACATCATCTAGAGTATAACTGTCCTCTTGGTGCTGACCTACTACCAGAGATACACGTTAGCGAATTAATGGTTTTTAAGATGTACATAGAACAAGTTTGTATTTGTTACTCTCCTCCACTCAACAACCGGTTGAATCAGTTGCTAACCTTGATGTTCCAATAGCAAGCTGTTTGGGTTCTTCTCGCTCTCTTCCCCCTCCTACCCCTCTAACTGTGCATCAGTTCACAAACCAACCCCCCAACAAGTAGAGAGGAGAGTAAACAGTGAGTCATTCATCAGACACACAATACAAGGCACAGAAATAACCATTTTCATGAAGCTTGAAATTGTGATCCTATAAATCTGTCAATCCCGATCTCTAGTATCTATTTTAGGCTTGGCTCAAAAATCCAAATACTCGCAGTTTCCTAATGTGAGCAGGTCAATTTAATGGAAACAATATTTGTCTGGTTGCCACATAGGTGTGAGCAGCCTTTAAGCCGTTCACAATATTCCTGTCACTCTGCTTTAGTTTTAGTAATGTAAGCTTCTGCAAGCACGACCCATTCAAATTTCAAAACCTGACTCAAATCAGTCAACATGTGCTTACAAAGCTCTGTAGAACTCAAAACTAGATGACAACTTTGTTGACCGTTGTGAGAAGATTTGAAATAACTCGTTAGATAGAAAGGAATTTTATCGATGCATTTAATTGTATGACAACACACCCCTGTAATATGAGACAATCTTTGATAAAAATATTCTAAATTTGTCTACTAAGAAAGAAAATATGGTGTTTTTATTTTGCGTTACAAAGCATTATGGATACACTGGTTTGTGAATTTTTGTGATATCTCAATGAATGTGTAATTTATGCTTTGTTGTATATAATTTGTTCTATAATGTTCAGGTCTACATTGGTTTTTCAAATATGGAACCATTTGAAGATTTATTAAGCTGTTTGCTTTTTTTTCAAGCAATTGTTTACATCAACAAATTGGCCCATTGAAATCCACCACATCATTATTGGTGGTAAAAGAGTTGAATTAAAGATTTTGGGAAAGTTGAGATTTCTAAAATAAAGAGAAATATTGTTTGTAAATGTTGAAAGTGTTTCAGTACATTAATCAACATTCTTCAGTGTTATTCTCAAACTTAAGTAAGTATGTTAGCAGTTATTTTCTAAATTATAATACATATCCCCAATATTATATGGACATTAAAGTAATCATTGGGGATATTTTCAAGCAAAATCCATCCAATGTTCAGGGATGGAGAGTCTCCAGTACATTGAAATGTTAAGTAGAAAATAAAATAAAAATTATATTAATAATTTAAAAGTTAAAATAAAAATAAAAACTCTTTAATCTATTTGACCAAACTTCAGAGGACATGTACAAATGAGAACTTACCATTCGTCCATAAATAAGAATTGGTTTCAAACACTTGTCACAGCAATGAATCATGGGATTTAGCACCTTGTCACCAATCAGGTTAACTCTATGGTCCCAGCGAAGGCGCAACATGGGTTCTGGCGGACCCCGATTGATGGTTGTAAAAGTGGGTGCTTCCAATTGTGATATGTCCGCTTCCAAATCAACTGACAGAATAAATGTCTTTATTACTTCCCAGGTTTACTTTAGTCATAAGCTACTATAAACTAAGTTACAAGTGAACTGGAGAAATAAACCAGAGTTAAAGTTGTGAGGTTATTGTACAGGAAGTTATATTAGACTACCATCTGTAGATTCTGTCATTGTCAAACTCACCAGTCTCAGGAATATGAGCACACTGATGATTAATGGTGGGGCGATACCTACTTTTCTCGATTCCGATACCTTGCTCGATACTATCAATTCATGTATTCGATCCCACTCAATATAAAATTTTACGTTTGTAAAATTTACAAACAAATATTTCACATCACTTGCATATAAAACAAAATAATGACACATTTCACTTTTTAAATGTTCCATTTTGAAGAGATTAATAGAAAAAGGTATACAAATTTAAGAATAAGAGATGATTCTGACTATGAATTTCATTTTGAAAATGAGATCAAGTGTGAACAGAAAACGGGAAGTGGAACTAACCCTGTGATTTATAAATGATATGACTGACAATATTTGTGGAAGTACTAAAAGATTTTTTGAAATTTTTTTAAAATCAAAGTCTTTTAAAAACCAAAAAAGCTTTATCAATTTCAAAATAATACTTTTTAATCATTTCACAATATCTATTAAATTAATTTTCTTAAGTGAAACAATATTAAAAAAAAGTTATATTGATGACATTGTTTATGAAGACCATCGAAATCGAAGTCAACAGAGGATTACAATAGTTGAGGTTAATAAATAAAAAAATTAAAATATATAATGTGGATTATTTTAAAATCATTCCGAATGAAAATTAACAACTACTAATATGATGCAACTGCGAGCTGGTCAATTAATTCGCTCACCACTCACTCCCTTGCCAAAGCGCTGAGGAAAATCGACCTTATGAAGTGAATGTTTACTCAGATATTTCAATACAAAATAAGTGTTCTCAAGAGGTTCATTTTCAAAATACAGTTCTTTCTGAAGTGAAAATAATAGTAGGAGAGAGCAAAACTACATCTAGTAACTAATGTCCAGCCACTAGTGTTGTTCAGATTTTATTGTGTCTCCCTTCCACCACTATATGATTATTCCATTATTTAAATCATTCTTATTATGTACATCACTATCCCCAACCATGTTGAATACTACTAAGATTTTTAGCGCATAGTATTGATTATTGCAATACCAGCCTATACCAAGGGTACCGGTATCAGCCCACCACTGTTAATAATAAATACTCAGCAGATATATTGTGTTTCTGGTGTGGATACTGTTTGTGCAATTGGAGTGAGGAAAGGAGGTTCGTGATGAGATAGAGAACTCAACAAAGATGGTCTGTCTGGTGAAATAATAGTCAGCAACTGGGAAAACTTGTGTTTGAACAAAGGATATATGGTTTCTCTGCTAGTAGGGAGATGTCAGGGTCAGCTGAAAGTAAACACCTCAAATATACACCACTGGATAATATCAAAGTGAATCATTATTTTTGTTGGTGGGTTGCATCGTACATATTAGGATTATTCATATGCTTACATTAATGGGATAGGGATGAGGGAGATAAAATTTAGAGGTAGAAAGGTACCTGCGTTTGCTTGGAGGGAACGTGGGAAACCATTTAGGAAAAAAAAACACCCTCAGTACACCCAACCAGGATTAAAACCTCCATCTCTTCATTACCAGTAATAAAGGTTGTTGTGATAGTGACACCTAAGACTTTGTGTCCACCCAAGCAGGTTGAAACACAATTAATTTTTAAGTTGCTAGTTACTATCACAAATATGTTTAAAAATTAATAATAAAAGGTATTTACAGTGAAATAATTTTTTTTAATAAAGTAATTTAACTGTTGAAATTGCCTAGCTCCACAAGAGACGTTATTTATGCAGTATTAAATAATGTGATCTTTCCCAAGAAATAAAATATTGCAAGAGCATCATGAGCACCTAAGAACAGTTAGGGAGATCGTAATTAATAAACAGCAGCGGAGTTCTGTCTTCAAACCTGCATCGCTTAAACAATATGAATCCTCCTTCCAGTTAATCCAAATTAGCGAGTATTTACTTATAGTGTCTGGGATAGCATGCCAACAATATGACCTCTACAGCAGCAGTGGGCCCTGATCAACTTAACATTTATCACGTGTCTGGCAGTCATCCAATATACTTTTGATTTTTTTCGTCCATACAACTTATATTTATAACTTAAATTTAATCTTTTCTCAAATACTTATGTCGCTACATTTAAAGAAAATAAATAATAACTAATGAAGTTTCCTACAACTTTACCGATTATGGCCGATTAAGGTCACACCCAAATAATATTTTTATCTATTTGATATATTTTAGAATTTGAAAGACTCAAATATAGATTTTTCATGATTATGTAGTTTTCTTATGCAATCGACTGACGAATGCTGAGAGATCGACAAGTCGCCAACCCTGTTATGCAGTCTAAATGATTCTACTTTGGCTCGAACTTCTTCAATAAAACAAACCCACAAACTAACTAAATCATTATTTAGTGAGGTCAATGATTAAAAATAATAATTAAAAACAATAATTAAAAACAAGGAAAAGAAATTTTAGAGAATATTAACAAATAAATCGAGGCTTTTATTTTAATTTTAGTGCCAGAATGTTAACACATCAATCTGAAAACAAATTTTAGTCTGATAAATATAATTCTATGATCTATTACAACCTCATTATGTTGTGTTTATTGATATTATTTTCAAATTACCTTATATCATCTAAACATACACTATATAGTGAAAACTACACCATATAGGACCATATAAGTTACAGTACGGAAAAAATCAATATGACTACTTTGTGAATATTTAATTGGTCACAGGGCTAGTTATCCTTTTGCTTGTTTTGAATAAAACTATTACAATTTACAATCTCAAGAATGTCTACTTTAAAAGACTATCATCAAATAAATCATATATTTTTAATAATAGTTAAAATGATGGTTGAAGAAGAGTAGGAATTATAGAGACGATATTTTGAGAAGATGTTCAACCTGAAAGAGGAAAGGTATGATAGATAAGCAGAGGAACATGAAGAATTAGCAGAAGAGAAGGAATTGGGTCCCACATGGAAAGAGGTGGAGGATGGAACCGGGAAAAGCACCTGCTGTGGAATAACTAACTGTGGAAATGATAAGGGCTGAAGGAGAAGCAGGAATACAATGGTTATACAGGATGCTGAGAGTGATATGAAACGGGAAAGAGATGTTGAGAGTGATATGAAACGGGAAAGAGATGTTGAGAGTGATATGGAACGAGAAAGAGATGTTGAGAGTGATATGGAACGAGAAAGAGATGTTGAGAGTGATATGGAACGAGAAAGCTGTACAAAAATCTTTAAGAATATAATGTAAATAAGGATAGTAAAGAAAATGGACGGAAGGTGGAGAAAGAAACAGCAAGGAGCTAGGGAAGAGAGGTCTACAATATACTTGATCTTCGTTATACAACAGCTGACGGAAGGAGGGTACCAATCTGGGAAAGACTTGGCTGTGGTATTTATGGATATGGATAAGGAATATGATAGTGTGGATATTTATAAAGTCTGGAAAGCGATGGAGGTGGCGGGAATGGAAAGAGGAGTTGTAATGAGAGTGAACAGTATATATGAGGATAACATGAGTTGTGTTAAGATGGATAAGAAGTAGACGAAGTGGTTCCAAATAAAAAAGAGAGTGAGGCAGTGGAGTGCCCTCTCACTATTACTGTTTGTAATCATAATGCTCATAAAATGGTCAAAGTGGTAGGAAAACTCAGGGAAGAAAGGATGAAAGCCATGATGTTTGTTGATGACTTGATGGTATGGAGGAGAAGGAAGAGTAAGTACAGGAACAACTACAAGAATGGACTGAGATGAAAGAGAATTGTGAAGTGATGGTAATGACAAGAAAGAGGATAAGGCCTAATAAAGCTATAAATCTGGATGAAGTAAAGCTGAGAAAGATAGAGTGTAAAATATCTAGGAATCATAATTGAGGCAAAGGGTGTAAGTAGAGAGGATCTAATGAGAAGAGGACAGCTGGGAGAGTTGTTCTATAGGTGTGTAAGAGACCTGCTAAGGAGAAGAGAAGTGCCCTTGAAGAGTGTGTGTGTGTGTGTGTGTGTGAGCGTGTGTGTGTGTGTGTGTGTATATAGGCTTCCTATTTATGTGATTGCGGCTCTCAAGACTTTCGACGGTTAAAATACAATAGTATGTAATATGTATTTTAATAAGACTTACTCATTAATTAACTCCACGATTAAGTGAGGTTTGCTAATGTCATATGTAATGAGATTAAGCTGGTAAAATACAAGCATCCAATAATGATATTTGCTTTGTTCCCTTAATAACTGCACTGAAGCCTGCATCGGTAATTGAATAATTCAGACAATAGACTGGATTGTTGGTGACTGGAAGACCAGGTTCAAATTCCAGTCAAGTGTACTGAGCTGAAGGTGAGTTAAAATCAATTGTTTCTGATTCTTCCTCCACACAAATGAGAGTACATTTCCTCTAAATTCTACAGTTCTCTTTCTTACACCATTGTGTAAATATGTGGATAGATCGAGCGTGCTAGTAAATACGTGATACGGGTGATATAAAAATATGGGCCACGATTATTGCACAGTAAATTTTTTTTTAGTTAATAATTATTATGTCCCTTCAGTAAATTTTTAATATTTTTTTTATTCTAAATACGGTGAAATACGTGAAGAAAGAATGAGTAGATAAATACGTGGGAAAACACTCCTAGCATAACTGAACAGGATAAATAAATATTAACTCCCTAAATAAAAGCTGAGCACATCAATCAGTCTAGATTACCAACATTGAGGCAATCCTGCCTGTCAGAGATCTTACTTCTCGTTTAGGGTTGCCAGTGTCCCAATTAATCGAGATTGTCCCGATTTTGAGACTCAAGTCCCGGTGTTCCAGCTAGATCTTTCGAGACATTCAAATATCCCGGTTTATCGCTTTTTCAATTCTTACCAATGTTTGGCGTTGTCAACCCGATAGCGGCCACACTCGGCGTGCGGCACGCCACTTGCCTCGACCTTGTTTGGTATTTTTAAACATGCTCACACCTCACAGCTCTGTCTGTAACCGTAGTTGGCAACACTGTAAATGAAACACTTGAATAATCAAACACTTGTGAAGAAACGTAAAATGTATATTCTGCATGGGTACGTGCCTGGTGAAAGGAATATTTTACTATTGAAACGTTTAGACAAATGAAGTGTCTATTACGACCAGTGGTCTCTATACTATACTGGATGGACATAAACACACCCCATGCAACGGACCAAATTGTGACGCTAAAGTTTGTCGTCTTTTTGCTAGCGAGGGGACAGATTTAACGGTTTCTTTCAATGTGCTTGTGTAAAAAATGAGTGTCTCATGAAAAAAGTATTTTTTTAAATAGTGAAGTATTATACCCCACTTGACTGAAGAAACATTTACATTAGAGGATATACAATTATTCAGTTTTAATGGTAATATTGTACAAATAAGAATAAAATCTTTTGATATTTTAAAATAAGTAGCTAAAGCCCATGTTGTTTACATTCTGCCAAGATTACATTATGTTTAAAATTGGTTATTAGCTTATATAATGGTTTCAGGAACCAAATTATATTTAAAATTCGATAGCTAAAATGAAAAAGGTAGCTTCAAGTTTAATTACATTAATAATAAAATAGCCAAAGCTATTATATTTGTTTTAGTGAGGATTTACTCGCATCTAGACATTAGATTAGTTTGAATGACAAACTTTGTGTAATAAATTTTCCATTCAAATTATCATTTAGGTTATACGCTACAATATATTTAAAATTGGCTCTTAGCTTGTATAGCTTAATGCTTTTGAAAGGCATATTATATTTAATGTTGGATAACTATAATGAAATAAGGTCACTAAAAACCTGGTTACTTTTGTTCGAATGACAAACTATGTGTAGAAGTCTTACATTTAACGATCATTTAGCTTATAGGCTTGTAGGAAGTATTACTATTTTAGCCTAAATCAACTTATTTAATAAAACTAGTCATGAGTGTTGAACTTAGTTATGCTCTTCAAACCTTTTATTAACCCATTTATTTCATTAAACTAATCATACCTTGATATATCTCATATATTCATAAAAATTAGCGAATGATGTTGAAATGTCACATTTCATTATATGTGTGTAAGAGAGAAAGAGATACCCGAAAATTTCCTTCTCTCTTACACAATGGTGTGCAGACGACAGCTCAAAAATTTTAGCCGCAGATGTCCATCCAGTTTTTATTATTTAAATCAATGATTATAACTAAGCCATGTTAATTGTGTGTCACTGGAAAGGTTCTGATGTTTACTGTGATCAGCTGATAAGAAGGTAATGTTTGATGACAAAGTTTGAAATTATATATTTATTTAGATATAATTCATTTCTACAGCTTCGGTGTTTTGCTAGTGATGTAAGTAAATTGTTAATAAAGGCTAGTAATTACTTAAAATATATATTTTTTAAAATTAATGATGTTTCTCTTTTTATTTTTTTAGCTGATCACTGTCCTGGTTTGATAACAAGGAAATCTGGCAACCCTATTTTTGTTAGAACTATCTGCATTTAATTTCATTATTCTAAAATGACTAAGAAAATAAGAATTTAGTGGAAATGTTCCCATATTTGCTTGAGAAGTGTGTGATAAATTATCTAGGAAAAATACCTCGGTACACTCAGCCGAGATTCCAATCCCAACTTCCTTGTCCGTGGCCAAATAGTTGAGTTTGACATCATTCCACATTCCAAGCATTGTGGCCATGTTTATTAAAGCACTTTATCTCAAAAGGTATGTTTTATATCTCATTGTTCAACTCAAACAATTCATAAACATTCAAACAACTATTGTAATACAATCGAGTTAGCAAATAAAAGATAAATGGGAGGCACCCATTCTTACTTGACAAGTGTGATACATTCAGCAGGATTTGAATTCCATCCACCCATTCCTTAGAAAACAAGACAAGACTGACGCCTTTGTCTGTGTTCCTATCAGTGTGTTAAAAATAATGTTGTTTTAGGACTTATGCTAGCATACCATATAAAGTTAGATCTTGTGCTTGTTGCTTTGTGAGGTCAGGTCTAGTGAAGTTAGGAGCTATAGAATTAGGTGTAATAAAGTTAAGTCTTATAAAGTTAAGTGTTATGAAGTTAATAAATTTAGTTTAGGGGTTGTGACTTTAGGTCTTATAATTTTAGGTCCACTGCCGCATGTCCCTTTTTTCGGCATTGGGGTTTTCCATTGAAACATAAACAAGATAAGAATCTAAAAATACATGCAACCTTAAGTACTGTTATATCAGAAAACATTAGGCTATGCTCAGTGTTTCATGTCTGGCTGTACTAATAATTACATGAAAAAATGAATGCTGCAAGTAAATGGAAATAATGAATTTGTGGATTAAAAGATTAGCCATTGTGTGTTTTATATTTATATTTAGCACCGCATCTTACTACCCGCTCGGGTTATACGCTTAAGTACTAATTACGCTAATGGATTAGGAATTGGGAGGGTTGAATTTAGAGGAAGTGAAACCACATTCGCGTGGAGGGAGAGTGGAAAACCATTTAGGGAAAACCACCCCCAGTTCACCCGACCGAGATTCGAACCTCAATCTCCCCATCCTCGGCAGTCGAGCTCAACCCGACTAGCGCGTTAGCCAACTACGCCACCGAGGCGGGTGCCATTGTGTGTTACGATTTTTATTTAATGATTCTAAAAATGACATAAAATGCACAATAAGAGTAAAAAAAAAGCCAAAAATATGCTGCAAAAATGTTACAAAATGGGATAAACAGTAAAATCTTTCTAATATGCACAAAATATATGCGAAAAATAAAAGTAAAGTTTTCGATTTCAAGTTGACATAAAATGTGTTTGTATACAAGTTACCATTGTGAATGACTTCTCAGATAAAAAATGTGATGTCAATTACCAGGACCTGATCTTCATTATAATCCTCATCCTCAACTGTTTCCAACCTGTGGACGAGTCTGTTTAGTGTATCGGGGTTTCAGACCTTGTTCCAAGCATGTTGACCAGTCTCTCTACCCTCATACTCCCAGCCAACTGGCCAGACCCTGTTCCAAGCATGTTGACCAGTCTCTCTACCCTCATACTCCCAGCCAACTGGCCAGACCCTGTTCCAAGCATGTTGACTAGTCTCTCTACCCTCATACTCCCAGCCAACTGGCCAGACCTTGTTCCAAGCATGTTGACCAGTCTCTCTACCCTAATACTCCCACTCAACTGGCCAGAACCTGTTCCAAGCATGTTGACTAGTCTCTCTACCCTCATACTCCCACTCAACTGGCCAGACCCTGTTCCAAGCATGTTGACTAGTCTCTCTACCCTAATACTCCCAGCCAACTGGCCAGACCTTGTTCCAAGCATGTTGACCAGTCTCTCTACCCTCATACTCCCAGCCAACTGGCCAGACCTTGTTCCAAGCTTGTTGGTTTTGACCAGTCTCCTGTCTATCATCTCTATCTGACCTGGTTTCCGCTGGGATTAAACCCAACCTCCACCACTTGGCAGTGAGATCAGGATTCAATAGGAGAGGCCGAGCGGGGAGGATCAAAGCACGCCAATCAAGGATGTGCAGGCTATTTGTAGTTTATAGCCAAATAAGTTAACTTTAGGGTAAACAACAATTACACCCCCCAAAACTAATATTTTGAGAACAAATGCAAGGAAATTATTCCCCTTTCACAGACATATTTTGAGCCTTATCCAAGCAGTAAGGCCTTTGCCACTTCCTAGATCAGCAAGCAAATGGAAATGTGAGGTGTTGGACTGTACTAATTTGAGGTGTTTAGCCCATTGTAATTTGTTATATTCTGGGATCTCACTTTTGGAAGGTTGTTGGTTCTCTTCATTTCCTATTGGCGCCTCCTCTACCTCCTGTATGGTGACCTCCTCCTCCTCCTCATTCTCCACTGCCTGCAAAGCACACAACTCAACAGTTCAGAGAATCTATAACACGAGACACATGTGCCAACCACATAAACCTAATATAGCTCACCTGAACTGTCTTCTTGCCTCGACCACGACCTCTGCCTCTTCCTCTCCCCCTTCCACGCCCGCGACCACGTCCGCGACCGCGCATTACTTTCTTACTCCCGTCGTCACAGTCCATCACTAAATACAACAGACATAATCAAGCCATGTTTTCTTTATCTAAAAGAGACTGTACATACAATAGACACACACGGTAGAGTGGTTTGACGGTGATGAGACAGTCCAAGGTTTCCGAGATGGGTGGATTGACACATGTCGCTTATCACTAGGATCTACAAAATAGTTAGACTTTTAAGCAACCAGCAGTTGGTTTTTCAACTAATAGGTCCCAATGAGATAATACCAGGGAACCAGACTGCTGGTAGTGACAAATCCACCAAATACAGAAAAATTACCTTGCAATTCTTATGGCAGAATTTTTCCAAAATCAATTATCTGAAACCTGCTTCAGTGGCCACATGGTCTTAGGCGTCAGTTTCATGTTACACTAGACTGCAGATGAGAGGGAGATCGGGTTTCGAATCCTGGTTGGGTATACCGAGGGTGATTTTTCAAAAATGGTTTTCCAATCTCCTTTTATGCAAATGCGGGTACGATTCTTCCAAATTCAACCTTAATCCCTAGCTCGTTAATGTAATTAGTACATATGCATATAACCTGAACAGGTAGTAAGATGCGGTGCTAAAAATAATATTATTTTCAAAATGCCTTATTAACGGTGGGTGTGTAGCCAGAGAGTGGACGGTATTGAATAAAGGTGCAGCACTGTTTAGCTCTCCTTGTGGGTTGTTTAAAAGTGAGCCTCAGCTGTACCTACAGTACAAATTCTGTGAAGGGGAGATTAATGTTGATTGGAAAAAGGACCATGGAAAAGTAAAGAGTGATGAAGCACACCCACACCATTTAAAAATGTATATTTAGTGGAAGTAATTATTTCAGACAATTAGGGGTACAGGTACCAATGAAGGAATATTATAACATAGTATTAGACAGGAGGAGTAAAAGTGGTGTAAGATTTTAACTGTGGTTGTTGATGTCATTCTCTTCTTAGCTTAAAGAATTCTACCTTTCTGTGGTAGGCCTTCTCCTTCAACTGTGCCTTTTTCTGTCAACACTCCAGCTTGAGGGCAGGTACAACGTTGAACTTAAACAGCATCTAGAAACTGTAGCTCATTTCAGAGAGTCATGCTCACTACTTATCATGGCGGGGCTGCAAATAACGTGGTTTAAGTGTTTAGGACTGAATTATTCTAACAGCTGGAAGTACTGTATAATGAAATATACCAATTATAAAATTTAATATTAGTAAGGTAGATTTAATGGCATCTCTTAGGTACTAGCCAAAAGACTTTCAGATCATGTTTCTCAGCCTATGGGTTTCGACTTTTAAGTTAAGCCACATCTACCCTTACTCAGTATCTATAAGGTGAATAATCTGTAGTGTGGTTTGTAAGAGATCGTCTCCAAAGTAACAGATTTCTCCGTATATAAGAGCCCCGATCTCTAAGGGCATAGTTCATTGCAATCCCTAGAAATTGGATCAACTATTACTTACTTAGGACTGTCATGGACGGCTGTTGATAACTACTAGCAAGTCAACAAATAAATGAATATCAATAAGTAATATTTAGTTGTTTTTCTGCAATGTTGCTATGAATGAATAATGTGTGAAGGGAAATAACAGTGGCAGTTGGCGGTCTTGAGAGCTGCTCAAGCAGGTTTGGATGTGGAATTGGGCATAAAAATGTTCCAAGGCTTGTTTTTTTTTTATCTTTGGCCTTTAAATGTTTATTTAAATAGTTTTATTGGCATAAAAAGGAATGAAGTTATTTGGGAGAGAGCGGGGGTACAAGGAATACATGAGCTGGTAGCGAAAGCAAGACTGAGATGGTATGGACATGACATGACATTGTAACGAGGATGGAAAAGGAGAGAATACCAAAAAGAATGATGGATATGAGGTAAAAAAATATTTGCTCAAAAGTAAGCGTGAACGTCCGGTATCCAAATCATAAATACCAGTAGACCCTACTCTATGTATATATTTTTTATTTAAAGGTTACATAATCCAGGGTTCCTACAGTATTTGTAAAAAAATTCTCCCTGACTTTCCCTGACTATTTTCCCAAGTTCCCTGACCAACTTTTCATAAAATTCCCACTATAATTTTATGATACTATTCAAGTGGAAATATTAATTTAATTACATTTATTTCGGTCTCCTCCTCCCCTACAGCTGACCTTGCCTCACCTCTCATGGAAAAATAAGAACGCAGACGTCTTGCCAATCAGTTCAGGGAAAATGATGGGAAATTAACAATCAAAAAGGAAAAACTGAAATCCATCTGCAATTATTTTGCAGAAAACTAGTTTACACTTCAGGAATGGATCACAGGCTGCTCTTTTCAGTATCCCTACAGGTTTTGTTTTAGGAAGCTTTTCTTCTTTGTGAAACTTAACAATGTGGTCCCAAATTTGTAAAGCCCTTTGAAAGAACGTTGCATTCTCTAATCACCACACGATACAGAACTTCAAAGGAAAAGTTGTACACCCTGTCAACTGGGTAAACAATGCTTGACGAGCTGTAGAGTCAGTGAACAAGTAGTATGTGTGACACAATAAGCAATTTTTATCCCAATTGATACGTTCCACTCCTGTTCTCAAGGAACCATGAACAAAATGNCAGATTTATTAAAATACATACTTCATTGTCTGTGACAGATTTTATGTGTTCCTGAAGAAGCGTTATAAACTTTAGATTGACATTTGGACCATCCATTGACACTTGTATCAACTTAAGAGACTGGAAGAGGAGAAATACCATCAGAGAAATGCTTAAGTAATTCTTCAGCGGTGCTTCTATCGAAAAAAAAACACTGTCCAAGCAATGACTGACAACTATATGATTTTCCTTGTCCCAGAATCTGAATACAATGTCCATTTTCCCTCGTTGAATAACTTTATTCAATGCCTCATCAAAACAAATTACAAAGTTGTTACATGATTTTAGGTGATCCAGTAAATTGTTATGAAAGAATGGAACCAAGCCATGCACAATGAAATATGCAGCCTTTTCTCCACCAAGAGTAAAGGCACTGGCAATGGAACACTCGAGAAACATAAACTGAAAAATTGTACTTAAATTATTGCACGAATTGAAAGACATTTTATTGTCAACATCTTGCAAGGCCCAAATGACTTCCGCCTTATTTATATTATCTTTCATAACAAAAGTGTTAGGGTTTCTTCGAGCCACTACACTACTTTCACTTTTGGCAACACCTTCCTTCTGTGGTTTTACAATTTCCGATGAAACTGAAGTGTGACATGAATTGTCATTTCCCTGACTTTCCAGACCGTAGGAACCCTGGAATCATACATAGGCCCAGATGATCTGAGGAGCTCACTAGAGGATTATAGATTTTTTTTTAATTTTTAACTTTTTTTTTTAAGAATACCTAATTAAAATGACAAATTTTGTAGTGAATTTTTACATTTATTATAATAATATATGTCATAATTAATGATAAGAGAAAAAGAAACTGAAATGTTGGCAAAAAGATGCATGATTCTAGATACTCCATCTATGTTTGTAGATATAAACTAGTTACTAAACTATATATATCATTATCATCATCATCACCACCACCACCATGTCTTACTACCCATTCGGGTTATACGCACTTACGCTAATGTGTAATGTTAGGGCGATTGTGAGATAAAATGGAGGACCTACAGTTTAACATGAAATCCGAGCCACGGTGGAGGCCTGGCATTCCTCACATTCACAAGTTGTGATTAATACACGTCTTGTCAGAGGTGAAGGAAGGATTTGGCAATCAGATAAAACTGTGCTGAGACTGAGGAGTGAACCCCAGACCCCCAGCACACAGGTCCGACACCTCACCCACTATATAAATTTATTAAGTATGTAATGTGAAATATATTGTGACAGAAAAGAAAAAATATGATACAAAACTTTACAAATATGTAAAGAAATAACGTAATATAATAGTGAGGGATCGGTTCTATCTTACTCTGTGAGCTTATACTTTTATTTAAATTATAATTATTATATATGTTTAGAGAAGGATGTATCTGTGATTACCTTAAGTGAAAACAATTTGTTGATTTCCCAATAATGTCGAAAACAAGGGTTAGCAATTTCCCAGACTAATTTATTTGGTTACATTTGATTGCACTGTTTTGAAGTTTGTCAGCTCTGTCAAATGAGAAATATCCCGGGGAATTGTAATAAATACTTTAGTCATTTGAGAATGTGTTTGTTTCCTTGTTTACTGTGTTAAATGAATTAGGCCTAAGTTTTGTGATAGTTTGGCTTCACCTCTTGCACCTTAAATTTGTATTATAAGTACATTTAAATAAATCATTTTGATATCAAACCCACTGTATATTTAGAAGTAGGCCTACCTAATTAACTTAAAAAAATATTAAAATTTCATAATGTGGTTAAACAAAATTAAGTTTCCATGGCTAACTTTTTTCTGAACAAAAAATAACTCAAAAGGCCTATCTAAAGTATGTTGATAGGGATTTTTTCAGTATTTTAAATTGCAACTTCATTTTGTAAAATTACTATTTAAATTTAAAAAAATAAAGATATTCTGGTTTTAAAATACTTTTTAGTCTATTTGTATTTATTTTATAAACATATACCTATCCCGGTTTAAAAAACTATCAATTTATTTAAGATAATTAAGTACAAAGATCTATAAATTTTGACAGTTGAATGTTTCTCAGCAGACAACTGAAAGAGATCTATTCATTCTATTTTAAAGGGCAGACAATCGTTTTAGTCTTTATTTAGTTGTAAAGCCCCAAATATTGTTAATCTAAATTAGTTAATAATGTGAAAAATACTAGTTAATTTGATTGCATTCATTAATAAAGAGGTGTATACCGGTATATACTCATTGCTCCTGAAATTTAGTTAGTAAATCATTTAATTATTTTCTATTTATTTAGAGTCTTACTATCCGTTCAGGTAATACACCTATTTAATTATTCATTTTCATAAAATAAACAAGTGTTGTTTAGTATGAATATAACTACTGAGTCAGCTGTACTCTCTTCTATGTGTAATTAATTATATTCACTAGCACTAGGTGTCAGCACCGCATTGACCCTTCTACTCTAATGGCTCTAGGCTCGCTAATCCCGCGCTTTTTCTTAGTATAACGGGAAAAACTGTGAGTTCAAGCGTCTTTTATTCTCGAAACACACAGCCATGAAACTCTCTCGTGTTAAATACTAATAAGTGCTCAAGAATCAAGATTGGGGCACCCCAGCTATCATCTCATCACTTCAGGTATTCTCAGTCACTATTCGCAAAGTTAGGCTCATAGTTAATTAATTGGTTCTCTCTATGTTTGATAATTTAACGAATGTGACAAAATCTCGCTCATTAACACCGCACAAGTGTCATCCACAAAGAACTGTTTAAAACCAGTAAAGAATTTTGAGCCTTGTTCATTCCTGATCACAACTCTTTGATAAATGCAACTTAACTAGTTTTTTAGTTATGTCAACTCTTAGTTTTCTATTTGTAAAAGCTGGGGATCAATTACTGTATCAAATGCTTTGGTCAAATCAATAAATAAACCAACTCTTAAATTCCCTTCATCAAATGAATGTTGTATTTTGATAATTAGATCAGTGTGTATTAGGGTTTTTCATGGACTCATATTGCCAACCAAAAAGTACTAAAGTTATTTCAGTGTAAGTGGATATACCAAAAGTCTAACTTTTACAGCTTTTTCTATTATTAGAGAGAGATTGGAGATGAGACTGGTGGGTACTGGTAGGTCTAGTTTTGCAAAGTTTTTTTAAAGCTTTTTATAAAGATAGGAACAACCAAGGATGCTTTCATTTTATCTGGTTAAATCCTGTTTCTGTCTAAAATGTTAGTAACACAATACCTACTTAAAACTATCTCTGTATCATTGTTATATTATCATTTCCGGGTAAACAGATGATCAGAAGTGATTTAATGATCCAAAGCAGTTCAGAACATTCCATAATTTTAAATTTGCCCCAGCATTCCACTTTTATCCTTTTCCTTACAACTTATGATTATCACGAGATCCACCTTTGATATATTATTTGCGAGCCAAAGTTTATAAAGAAATCATTAAAGGTGTTAGCTATATGAGTTGGTTCATTAGTATTGAGATTATTATGGTTTTTAATAACTTTTATAACCTGTTAGGCCTAGAAAATGTTATTTGTTCCTTCTGAGAAAATACTTTTTTACAAAAATAAATCTTACCTTGCAGTGTCATTTATCCTATAAAACACAAATAACTGTCACCCATCAAAATATTTTGAATGGTTGGTTAAATAATTAACTAAAAAGTCTCTATCAGAATACACACGACAGCTTTGCATGGAACTAACTAGGTAGTCTCTAAATGTATCAAGAGACCTAGGTACATTGAAAATTGATTTAAATGAAATTTTAATAGACGTGTAGGGTTTGGTAAAGCTTGTTTGATTAGTTTTTTATTACTATAAACCCATAAAAGATTATTTTTATCTTTAGTGTATTAACTTAGGGTTTTTTAAGTTGGTAATTCTGTAGTTATATTAATCTATCTTTTTTTTTTTGCGTGGCTACTTAATAGAGTTTTGTAAGAGGTTAGTAAAGCTAGGCTATGTGTGAGAATTTGATTAATGTTAATTTACTAAAAGATCTACAATCTGTGTTTGCAAAGAGAATATGGTAAAGAAATAACATCCCATTTGCAAGATTAGAGTTGGCTACAGAAAAAAGTCAGATGTTAAAGGTGTCCCCTAGTTGCTGTTAGATTTTACGTTTCTCAACAAATATTTTCTAAATAATAAGGAAATGGTTTTAAAGCCATTTCACACGAGACAACTATCACTCATAAAACATCGCTTTGTTGATTAACATAGTGGTGGATTGGGATTTACACACGAAGCAACTTAGTTGCCTGCCTCGTCAACAGTCGCTCATAAGTTGCCCACTATTGGTGATTTGTGAAATAAATGCCCATCTGGACAACTATCACCCACCTAGCAACTGCTTGGTTAAACATGTATGGTGTCATTCACACAGGGCAACAATCGTCGGCCAGTACCCCAAGTGGTACCAACCTCCAAGCACCTGTTGGATTTTATTTGTGGCACGAAAGGTAATCTGGTTATCTCGTCGGTTTGTTTTTGACTGCAGAGTCAAATTGTGTGCACTGATTTTGAGACGAGTTTACCAGAATTATTAAACATAGATGATTTTATATCTGAAATGGAACAGCTACCGACTATTTGGAATGTATCAGAGGACGATTACTTAAAGAGAATAGTAAACAGAGTGGCCTGGAAAGACATCATCAGGAGATTTGTTCCAGGCTTTGACGAAAAGATGCAGGACAAAAAGAATACCCTTGGTAAGAAACTGCAGTAAAAATAAATTACTATTAATCTTATTATTTTTTTGTAGCTTACTTCTTTAATAAATATTTATCTTTGTAAAGTGATTAGGGGTTTTCACCAATAGCCCTCACCCTTTTCATGGATATTTCCATCTTTTTTTACCATTATTATTAAACACCTGGATTAAATTGTTTTATATTGAGGCTTGAAAGTGCCATCAATTCATCAAAGAACATTGAAATAATTACTGTGTAATTAAAATATATATAGTTCGACACCCTAGCTTAACGGCCGTGCAAGTTATATCCATGATGCGAAATTTCAGCACAATCGGTACGGTGGTTTGGGCGTGATTAAGCAACAAACAAACACACAAGATTTAATTTGTATACCAAAGTGGCTAAAAAACATATTTTACAAAATTCCCTGACTTTTCCAGGTTTTCCAGGCAACATTTTTCAATTTTCCCTGACTACTTTTTTCCAGTTTTAATGGTGGATGATGACTTGTTTTATTTATTATTGATCACATATTAAAAAAAGTTTGTATCTACTAAACATAAACAGTTTTATCAGTTATTTTTAAAATTAAAATGTTATTTTATTTAGGTATTATTAACTTTTGTTTTAGTGTTTAGTTGCGAAATTAATGGGATTTTTAGACATTTTTTTAATTCCCTGACCTTTACTTATTTTTAGTTAAATTCCCTGACATTTCCCTGTTTTCCCTGTCATCCAAAAATTCCCTGACTTTTCCAGGTTTTCCCTGTTTCCCCTGTATGCAGCCACCATGTATACATTAGTATGAAATAGAATAGGATTATAATGCTGCTGGGTTGGCCTAACTTAGCCAAAAGGTCCTGAGTTTGATTCAGAGCATGGTCAAAAAATTATTATTGGTAAAATGTGGATGTTCCCTCTCACAGTGATGAATTGGCGGCCAGGGGCTGCGTGACGCGTCTGTTCTAGATTTAGGCTAACTAGTGTAATTAGTACATAAGTGTGTAACTTAACCTGAATAGGAAATAGAAATGGAAATAAAAAAAATTATATTCCCTTCCCTCCCCAGTTTATCATCTTAACATATTTCTCAGTCTAAAAAATAACCTTGTCCTTCAAATCCATCATAATAATTGACCTATTTTTTCATGTACCTATTGATTTTTCTGCTACAGAACGATAGTTGACCAGCGATAGTTGCCGAGCAATAGTTGCCTCGTGTGAAAGGGCTCTTAGGCAGTGGCGAATTATCTACCAGGCCCGGGCCAGAGGAATATATATTTTTTTAATTTATTAAATTATATTTAGGCCTAAATAATTAAAAATCTTTATTTTATATTTTATTTTATTGATAAGGTGTACAAATGTTTTTGTGCGTAACTACACAATAAAATATAGGCCTAGGTATTTATAAGGGCCAAAATTTATTTATAGTAAATAAATAAGCAAGGCTGTGAGCCCAGTTGCCAGAACATATCGGCATACATGCCATGGCTTGAAATCGCACCATGCACCCTTGGACATCAAGGCCCAGGGTAGTTTCTGGGTCGGTACTTTGAAACTGTAGCTCCAACCCCCCA
>CABFWO010008039.1:8328-20500 GCA_902155825.1 Timema genevievae | reverse complement strand
AAATATTTGTATTATAAATATATATACATATTTGTAATGATAAGTAATTTCATATCTCAAATAGTTTCGGAGCTATTATAAAAAATACCCGCCTCGGTGGCGTAGTTGGCTAACGCGCTAGTCATGTTGAGCTCGACTGCCGAGGAGATCACGAGTTCGATTTTTTTGACGATCACCATGCTTTCTCTACCTTTAAGATAGAGAGAAAGTAAAAATAGCTATACAAATTCACAACCTTTAAGAACCGATAAAAAAATGTATGAGCCTGAAAATATATCGATTCCAATTCCGGTTCTGGTTCTTAAGACATATATTGTTAAGGTTTTTGTTCCACTTCTGGTCCCTTAAAAATAACTGTTAATTTCTGTTATCGGTTCCGGTTCGACTACCTGATAAAAAATACTCATGCTTACATTGCTCGCAACATGATTGGTGGGTTGGAACACGTGGTATCCTTCACTTAACGTTTAAATATAAAGTGAAAGTTCCTTTTTTGGTCAACCCCTTAAATTAAGTGAAAATTAAGATAAGTTCATTGTGATTTCTTCTATTTAAAATCACGAGGACATTTACGTCACGCTACGTATACGTCAAGTGAACGTTAAGTTGATCTTGATCACTGGTGCATAACAGTTGGAGCTCGGGATCCCTTGTCCCTAAAGTTCAAAGCTTAGTTGTTCCACGATCACTGACCAGGAGAATTATCGTCAAAACTTAGTTGGGCTACGTTCTACTAACCAGGAGGATTATTGTCATAGCTTAGTTGGGCCACTTTCATTAACCAGGAGGATTATCGTCAAAGCTTATTTGGTCCACGAACACTAACCAGAAGCATTATCATCATAGCTTGGTTGGGCCACGTTCATTAACCAGGAGGATTATCGTCATAGCTCAGTTGGGCCACGTTCATTAACCAGGAGGATTATTGTCATAGCTTAGTTGGGCCACTTTAATTAACCAGGAGGATTATCGTTCAAAGCTTATTTGGTCCACGATCACTAACCAGGAGGATTATCGTCATAGCTTAGTTGAGCCAAGGTCACTGACCAGGAGGATTATCGTCAAAACTTAGTTGGGCCACGTTCATTAACCAGGAGGATTATCGTCAAAGCTTATTTGGTCCACGAACACTAACCAGAAGGATTATCATCATAGCTTGGTTGGGCCACGTTCATTAACCAGGAGGATTATCGTCATAGCTCAGTTGGGCCACGTTCGTTAATCAGGAGGATTATCGTCAAAACTTAGTTGGTCCACGTTCATTGACCAGGAGGATTATCGTCAAAACTTAGTTGGGCCACGTTCATTAACCAGGAGGATTATCGTCAAAGCTTAGTTGGGCCACGTTCAATAACCAGGAGGATTATCGTCAAAGCTTAGTTGGGCTACGTTCAATAACCAGGAGGATTATCGTCAAAACTTAGTTGGGCCACGTTCATTAACCAGGACGATTATCGTCAAAGCTAACGGCGAATTTACACAGGTCACTTATGATGATCACTTTGGATGAATCACTGAAAATGAATGATGTGAACGTTACAATCATCTAAAGTGATCATCAAAGAGGAACGATGAACGAAGTTGGCCGCGGCCAACTTTTGTTCACTGGTGATGAAACACAGAGGAAGAGTCATCCAAAATGAATAGTGTAAACATGTGCTCTTAAGTGAACGCCAGTCTTCGTACATATTGTGAAGTAGCTGTGCAGTAATTGCTTGTGTACATCCTGGTGTTTAAATGGAAGGACGACCACACCACATTACTATCAGATATATTAAAAGATTGTGAGTGTTTAAGTAACATTAAATCACTTGGATATCTTAGTGTTATTTGCAGCTTGAGTCTATCAGAAAGACATTCTATAAGTTGTGTATCTTGTTTGGAGGGGCGCACCTAGAATTTTGAGTTGGGGAGGGGGCGCTTTTACATAATAATTTTCATAATTGCACCATTATATTTCAATTAATGTAATATTTGGAAATTTGATTCAAAGTAGTAAGAAATATTGATAATCAATGATGGCCCTTAAAAAGTGGGGCCGGGAAAAAATTTTGATTTCAAAGGATGCAAATGGTAATATTTAAGCTCATTTGTACCAAAATCTTTCACTGTGTACGCCACAGGTTAACAGGTCTGTGTTTACACATTCTTCTTCACACCCAGACTTGCAGGGGGGGGGGATATAATGATATCAACCGCCCCTTACCCTCTTCCTGATACAATAGTGTTTACATAATTGTTCTAAAATATTAATTTCAATTACTGTACCCACTTCAAAACTTTATGTACAAAGAGTAAAGACTTTAACCATTTCTAGAAAATACTACGGTATCACAGGTCCAATTTTCATTCATATGCAAAGTGCAAGTAAAATTAAAAATCAACAGAAAAAAGCATCACTTTGAAAAGCCCTAATTACTGCACAAAATCATTTGTTTTATATTAAAAATAATTAAACAAAATATAATTGATAAATTTAACATAGTGTTAATCATATTTTTGTAATATTCTTAATTTTCTGGGAGAGTGCCTTCATCTGGGGAGGGGGCTTCAGCCCCCACGGCTCCCCCCCTTCCCGTGTGTGCACCCCTGCTTGTTTGCGTATATATATGGTTCTAATTTTGCCAAAAACTATTACAATTTTGTTTTGGACATTCGAATGCGTTTTTTTATTAGCATATCTTCGTCTTAATTTGTCCATTACACTATTAAAGTTCTTGATGCACCCAAAGCATTACGTCACAGCATCAAGGGTTTCACCCACCATCGCACGCTGCTTCCTTCTCTTCCTTTTTGCATAAATAATTTGTTGACCCTCCTGAACTAATAAATCACACACCACGAATACCTGCTCGCAATACTTCAGTTCCCTCCAGTTTGAAGTGAACTGCTTGAATCACCTTGATGACCAGTGTAAACTAAATACGGTCCAACCAGTGACTTCACTCTCGAATATTCATCAATTATGATCATCCTGGATGACCAGTGTAAACTAAATACGGTCCAACCAGTGACTTCACTCTCGAATATTCATCAATTATGATCATCCTGGATGACCACTGTAAGTTCGCCTTAAATCTTAATTGGGCTGCGATCACTGACTAGGAAGATTATCGTCATAGCTTATTTGGGCCACGATCACTAACCGGAAGGATTATCGTCATATTTTAGTTGGGCCACATTTATTGGACAAGAGGATTATAACAGATAATAGACTTACGGTTAGATATGAATTCGGCCCCACCAATCTTTTGCCTTATATTAGGTTAGGCTTGTTTAGGTTAGCTTAAACTAGGCTATATTAGGTTGGATTAGCTTAGCATTTCGTTCTGTCATACTCTCCATCACTCTCTCTTTTTCTCTCAGCTTGAGAAAACATTTACAACCATCCAAAATGGAGTGCCACAACAGCAGGGGCTAAGTAATACAACATTAAGCCTTGTTTACAGTTCCCAAGAAGGAACTCGTGACCCAACTGTAATTTGGGATTAACGCTAACCCTTTTAAACGCAAGGCATAGCAGGTTATACGTCACCCAACTGTAATACGCCCGTGATTACAGCATAAGGCGTGGTATACACACATGAAAATGAAGATTGTGTTCGAGCAAGTGTAGGCTCAATATTTTTGGATGAATACCAATGAAGAGATGTTGAGATATCTCCACATTGCTTGATAAGTACAAATAAGGGTAATTATGTTGCATCCCTTAACACCTCAACCAAAAGTGACTGTCTCTTCAGAGCCCAACTATAGGTGGTATATTTTTTCGTTGCATATCCTCTGGATAATATATTTTACTACCAAAGCTTCGCCACTACGTAAAACCAATCAATTAAAATTCAATAAATCACTTTCAAATAATGAATTCAATTCAGCGACCTTTTATCTAATTGGGTAATTGTTATCAAGTAATGGAGAGGAAGCATTGTGTTTATAGATCTCTCTTGCAGTACCGTGCCCCCCTCACCCCCCTTCTGGCGCCGAGTTGTTTATAGCAGGAGGGAGGGTATTGTGTGAGCCCAGCCATAATACGCTACAATCAGTTGCCATGGCAACGCGAGCTGGTGGCTGGAGCATCCCTTAGTCCCCCTCCGGGGGAAACTCCGGGCCTTTTCATTGCAGTCGTTCCGGGTAATTTTATAGCCGTCTTCACATCTAGGTCATACAGAGTGGACCTATAAAACAAATAAGAGACTCGGAGGTCTATTTTCTTTTTATTGTATTTATTACCCACTCCAATTTTAAGGGGTATTTTTTTAGAACACTTAAAATTGATTACACTTTATTCGCATGGTATAGCCTAGTCTCAGAACTATCAAGAAGTTAAAGTTGAAACAAAGCGGAGGAATACTATTAAGAAAAGTTAACTGTAAGGCAGGTCTGGATTACCGGTACAATAGCTGTTGCCATCGAATTTTTAAGGATTCCCAGATTCATAGTGGCATATTCTTAGAACGGCAAATTTGTTTTATTTATGCTCTATTTTATTACATCCAATAAAGTAGTTTCCCATGACGTATTCTGATATCTAAAGCTGCGTCTCCACTGGAGAAACATAGAGTAACTTATAGCAACAGCAACATGGCTGCAGCTCGCTTCGGTGGCCACATGGTCTAAGCCGATACTCTCGAAATAAACCAGACTGCAAATGACGGGAAGATTTGGGTTTGATCTTAGGTGTTCTGAGGGTGGTTTTCCCTAAACAGTTTCTCACTCTCCCTTCAATGCAAATGTGTGTACACTTCCTCTAAATTCAACCTTTCTCATCCTTAACCCATTAACGTAATTATTTTACAATTGTACAGCCTGAATAGGTAGTTAGACGCGGTGCTAAAAAAAATACACACTGTGTCCAAACTGGAGACACAGTTTATAGTTTGTGTCAACTTAAGTGATGAAGAAAATGTTTTAGTGACAGCCCTGCACTTTTATTAGACTGCCGGTGACAAGGAGATCAAGGTTTTAATCCTGATAGGATGTACTGAGATTGATTTTTCCTAAATAGTTTTCCACTCTTCTTTCACGCAAATGCGGGCACTCCTCCTCTAAACTCAACCATCATCCCTAGTAAATTAGCGTAATTAGTACATATGTGTATAACCTAAGCAGGTTGTAAGACGTAGTGCTAAAAAAAATTGAGATAGCTAAAAAGTATTTTCTAAAAATTGAATAATGACTACTGAACACGGGAATCGAACCTGGGACCTTCGGCGTAGTACGCCAATGCTCTAACCACTAAGCTATCCAGGAATCGGCACATACTCATTGTTATTCTTCACTCATATTTTAAGGCAGAGTCTATGATGGGCGTGCGGAAATAGCTTTGGCTATTTGATTCATAAAAAGTCTTTGTTAACATTTAAAAGTGATACCGCAGCCACGCACGCGTGTTATATCCAATTTATTTTAATTGTTGTCTTGGTGGAGTTAATTAACAATTCGTTCCTAAGATCTGTGTGATGCCAAAAGCCACTGAATCTGTGGATCCACTGGGGCAAATGAATGATCGTCCTGAATTAAGCAACGTTCTTCGAAACGGTCTTTAATTTATCATAAGACGAGATGCCTCACACCCTCATTAGCAATCTAGTTTATTGCGAGCCTGACACCTTAAACTTGAATCTAGCGCACACTGATGCAAAAATTATCTAATGGTAATTACGGGTATTTTTCCTTAAAAATCTATGCTGTTTATATCGTTAACTTTTGGGGGTCTTAATTATTAATCTTAATTACTATACAGGTTGAACCAAAAGTAGCTGAGCCAAAAGTAGTTGAGCACCTATATTACAGCGGTACTCTGAGAATTGTCAATTTCTTGGTGCCCACATGGTCTAGCGCGCTACCCTCGTGTTAGACTAGTTTGCGAAGGAGTGCTATGCTTTGGTGTTATGCATTTGTGAGCTTTTTTATTTCTTTCACCAACAGTAATGCTGAACTTGTCCGATGAAGAAGTAAATAAAAATGCTCTCAAACTATGACTACAATATTTTAATGACATGTCAGAAAATCCATCTCTCCAGTTGTTGTACTTTATCAAAACTTTGAATCCAGAAATTGAAAAATTATCACTATACGACCGCTCACCAAGCTTGCTTTAATCAAGTTTTCAAATATGAGCTCCAGCTGTTATTTTAATGTTTGAGCAGCTATTTTTTATTACAAACCCTGTTTTGGTAGCAACAGCAGAAAATACATTTTCTAAGTTGAGGTTCATCAAGAGTTTCCTACGAAACACCATAGAACAAGATCGCATGTCAAAGCTTGCCCTTCTCAACATAGAAGAAGAGAAAGCAGGAAAAATGGACGCCTCATCCCTGATTGACGATTTTGCTTCTATCAAGTCACGGAAGAATAAATTTTAATCATATAGGTTAAAAAGTATTACTTTAATCTTGTGTTTATACTCTAAGCTGTAAATATACGTATTTTCAGAAACATACATTTTATTTTTAGCATTATATTTTATTTGACCTTGGGCAAACAGGGGAGTATAATCTCAATGTTAGCATCCGGGTCTTTGGTTTGCAGTTACGCCACAGCTTCGCACACAGCTCGTGTCACCATGTCTTTATTGTGTAATGTGTTCGGGGACAGACATTTCAAAGAACATATAGCCCCCATGTTCGGCAGAAATCACATCCCAGGATTATTATCCGTGGAGAGGAATGAAAAACGCTCTTTACAAAGAGAATCGTCACTTTTTGCTTGAAGTGAAGGAAGCCATCTCACCACTCATCAGCAACATCTCTCCGTTTGAACTGTCACAGGTTTCACTAATAAGATAAAACGAGAATGTATCTAGTCTATACAAGCACGTGAGGACCATTTCCAACAATTATGGTAAAAGGTGAGAATATATCTACTGTATCCGTTACTTTTGGCTCACTTCAGGCCACAGACAAGTAAGAACAGACTCTCAACCTTACGGGGGTTTTGCTGCACTCCTTTTACCAGCTTGAGTCCTTCAACACTGGGCTTCGCTAGTGTCAATGCTGGGTGATGATAGGACTAACCACAGCGATCCTAGTGGTGAAGGACTCAAGCTGCCAAAAGGAGCGCAACTTTGTTCACTGTATTTGTACCCGGAGTATTAACACGGTCAAACCGACCCATTATGTGCGGCGGGGTGGGTTTTTATTAAAATTTTCCCACCCCTACCCAAATGATTTAATTAATCAGCCCGCCAGGGCGCTAAATATATTCTGTAAATATTAAGTGTTCTATGTATGATTGTTTTCGAGAGCCCTACGGGGCTGGTGTTAACTGTTTATTGTCCAATATGTTTCCTGTTTATTACATGTAATTAATTATAGATGTTAAAAAATAAAACGCTTACAAACAAACAAACAAGGAGCGCAACTATTTAAACCGGGAGGTTGAGTGTCTGGGTATATTATTTGTTTGTGCTCCAGGCCCACCAGGTGCTCAAACCGAACCCGGTACTAGGGGCAATTCTCGCCCCCCCCCCCTTCCTTTGTACGTCTAGACTTAAGTGGTGGTGGAACCTTATTTGTCTAGGGGGGTAAATTGGCTCATCAAATAAAAGGGGGTTTGAGGAGCTTTGACCCCAAAGCTAAAGGTAGAGCTTGGAGGCTCTAGGCAAATGTTTAAAAATAGGCTACTC
This sequence comes from Timema genevievae, assembly GCA_902155825.1. Lineage (NCBI taxonomy): Eukaryota > Metazoa > Arthropoda > Insecta > Phasmatodea > Timematidae > Timema > Timema genevievae. The sequence goes on along the minus strand of CABFWO010008039.1, from coordinate 12,870 downwards.
CCAAATATATTTGAAGTAGCCCTTATCTGATATTTTTATGTATTATACTTCCCTATAAACTCTCTGGAGTCTTCCTTCTCCCGAAATTTTTGGAAATTTGAATGTCCCTATATGCTATTTGAAATAGTCTTCTTTCGGTAAATTTTTGAAAATTAAATGCCTCTAGAAATATTTTAAAGTGGTTTTCATCTTAATTTTGTTGTTGAAATTTGATATATCCAGAAGATATTTATAATGGGAGTCGTCCAGAAAATTTTGAAAATCTGGATGCCTCTAGAAGCTATTTGAAATGGTCCTTATCTGGAAATGTGTAGACAATTATATGCCCCCAAGAGCTATTTAAAATGGTCTACACCCAGCAGTCAACACTATTTGGAGTTATCCTTTCTTGCCAAATTTATTAAAAGTGGATGACTCTAGAAGCTATTTGTAGTTTGATATAAGACCATTTTTCAGATTAATATTCGATAGTATCAAAGGGAAGTGAAATAAATCTAGAGAGGGATGTGTTTATTCCAGTAGAGAGGATGAGTTTATTCCAATCGGAAGGGGGACACAAATTATTTGCCAAGGGGAGAAATCCCGCCTCCCCCCTACCCTGTTATTCCATCATTGCCCGACTTAGATCTGTATAGTTTTTTTTTAAATCATTGGTCACGGTTACAAAAAAAAAAGCAATGTACGCAAATTAATCAGTAACTTAACAGTGACATTTTTATGCTTATGATAGAATACCAATATTTAAATTAACTTGACTCCATACCCAACTCTCTTCACGCGTAAAATTTAGTTTAAGTATAAAAATAATAGACTTTATGAAACTTGACGAATACTTCAAAACGAAGGACAAGACTGTACCAAGGCAATGATACCGTTGTGACAAATGCCAATGAGTTTCTCCGGAGAAGCTAGACCCCAGCTGGTGGTCAGGACATGCACTGTTCTTTATTATGGATAGGAATTTTATTGCTTATCACCCATGTTTTATTTGATTTAATCTACCACAGTTTTAAAAAAATGTTACTGTGGATCTTGGGCCCGGCCCCCTGGGAATCCCGGGCCTGGTACCATTGTACCAATAGTCCCCCCTCATGGCGGGCCTGGCTCACTCTGTATTAATGCACCTTTCCGACGGGTCAATTATTGATGTATTCTTAGTTTTGGGCATAGGGATATATTTGATGATGATCTAGTTTAAATTAATTCAAGATTATTTATTATATAAATAATAATAGTAACTAATTAATTTCACCTACGTGTATTATGAAATGTATGTTATCTGATATCACATTCACTTAACGGTATTTATTGAATATCATTAAAATACTCGACCAATAAAGTGATACGTGCTACCGGTATGGAAGTTTCTTTAATCACCGCGTTTTGCTAGCTTTTCAGGTTATCCGCATATATGATAATTACTTTAATGGGGTAGGGATGAGGAAGGAAGCATTTTAGAGGTAATATATCCACATTGGCCTGGAAGGAGAGTGGGAAACCATTTAGAGAATTTTCCCCTTCAGTATACCCCACTGGGATTCGAACCCCAATCTTCCCATCATCAACAGGCCAGTCCAACCAACTGCGTTCGATTAACTGACAAGAGGTACGAATTGCGACCCAGGGTCTGAGGGACCTTGTATCATGTGTGACCCCCAACCTAAGGCCTAGTACGTACTTGGAAACATTGTTTGCCAACTTTGATCGAAAACAGAATATTTGGAAATAGTTAAAAACATTGTTTCGCGTCCAGACTACAATGTTGAAACATTTATTCCCGTCCATACTACAATGTTGAAACATTGATTCCCGTTTAGACTACAATGTTGAAACATTGATTCCCATCCATACTACAATGTTGAAACATTGATTCCCGTTTAGATTACAATGTTGAAACATTGATTCCCATCTAGACTAGAATGTTGAAACATTGATTCTCGTCCAGACTACAATGTTGAAACATTGATTCTCGTCCAAACTACAATGTTGAAACATTGATTCTCGTCCAGACTACAATGTTGAAACATTGATTTCCGTCCATACTACAATGTTAAAACATTGATTCGCGTTTAGACTACAATGTTGAAACATTGATTCCCGTCTAGACTACAATGTTGAAACATTGATTCTAAATCCAGACAACAATGTTGAAACATTGATTCTCGTCCAGACTACAATGTTGAAACATTGATTCTCGTCCACACTACAATGTTGAAACATTGATTCTCGTCCACACTACAATGTTGAAACATTGATTCTCGTCCACATTACAATGTTGAAACATTGATTCTCGTCCAGACTACAATGTTGAATACATTGATTCCCATCCATACTACAATGTTGAAACATTGATTCCCGTTTAGACTACAATGTTGAAACATTGATTCCCATCTAGACTAGAATGTTTAAACATTGATTCTCGTCCAGACTACAATGTTGAAACATTGATTCTCGTCCACGTTACAATGTTGAAACATTGATTCTCGTCCAGACTACAATGTTGAAACATTGATTCCCGTCCATACTACAATGTTAAAACATTGATTCGCGTTTAGACTACAATGTTGAAACATTGATTCCCGTCTAGACTACAATGTTGAATCTACAATGTTGAAACATTGATTCCCGTTTAGACTACAATGTTGAAACATTGATTCCCATCTAGACTACAATGTTGAAACATTGATTCTCGTCCAGACTACAATGTTGAAACATTGATTCCCGTCCAAACTACAATGTTGAAACATTGATTCCCGTCCAGACTACAATGTTGAAACATTGATTACCGTCCATACTACAATGTTGAAACATTGATTCCCGTTTAGACTACAATGTTGAAACATTGATTCCTATCTAGACTACAATGTTGAAACATTGATTCTCGTCCAGACTACAATGTTGAAACATTGATTCCCGTCCATACTACAATGTTGAAACATTGATTCTCGTCCAAACTACAATGTTGGAACATTGATTCTCGTCCATATCTACAATGTTGAAACATTGATTCCCGTTTAGACTACAATGTTGAAACATTGATTCCCATCTAGACTACAATGTTGAAACATTGATTATCGTCCAGACTACAATGTTGAAACATTGATTCCCGTCCATACTACAATGTTGAAACATTGATTCTCGTCCAAACTACAATGTTGAAACATTGATTCCCGTCCATACTACAATGTTGAAACATTGATTCCCGTTTAGACTACAATGTTGAAACATTGATTCTAAATCCAGACTACAATGTTGAAACATTGATTCTCGTCCAGACTACAATGTTGAAACATTGATTCTCGTCCACACTACAATGTTGAAACATTGATTCCCATCCATACTACAATGTTGAAACATTGATTCTCGTCCACACTACAATGTTGAAACATTGATTCTCGTCCAGACTACAATGTTGAAACATTGATTCTCGTCCAAACTACAATGTTGAAACATTGATTCTCGTCCAAACTACAATGTTGAAACATAGATTCTCGTCCAGACTACAATGTTGAAACATTGTTTCGCACCCAGACTACAATGTTGAATGAAAGATGTCTAACGAGAAAAGTTGCTTCTATGGCTTGTGCTTAAAAAAACAGTGTGCTCTCTTCAAAATTGCACACGAAGTGCCTTTGACTTTTTTTCCCACTTCATTCGAACCAACTGAGTACTATTCACCTATTTCATTATAAAAAGCCCATTTTCATGCGATTTTTATTATCCACGGATGTCCCATTCCACAATAATGTGTTTTGTGTGAAATATCTCTATAAGTTCCCGTGTCTTTTTGGTTGACCACGAGATGACAAATGACAAACCAGGAACTAATGTAATCTCTGTGAACAACAGAAACAAACTGGTCCACGTTGTTTGTTGCCGGGAATGTTGGCAAACACGTTCAGACATGACAAATGACAAACCAGGAACTGATGTAATCTTGTGAACAACAGAAACAAACTGGTCCACGTTGTTTGTTGCCGGGAATGTTGGTAAACACGTTCAGACATGACAAATGACAAACCAGGAACTGATGTAATCTCTGTGAACAACAGAAACAAACTGGTCCACATTGTTTGTTGCCGGGAATGTTGGCAAACACGTTCAGACAAGCAAACATTGTTTCTTTTAGCCCACTAGAAATGGATGACAAAAAACATGTTTCCTTCTTGGAAAACACGACTATTTATTTCCATAGTTTGCAAACTGTTTCCCATTGTTTACCAATCGTATCCCAAATTGCTTGCAAACTGTTGACATACAATGTTTCCGAGGAAATGTTTCCTAGTGCGTACTAAACTTAACCTAACCTACCATATTTTCTTAACTAAAGATTTTTCACTTCTGTGTGCTAGCATAACATAAATAAAAAGCCTGATGTTATTTTTTTTAAACCACTGGTTAGAATATATATATATATAAATATATATAAATATAAATATATATATATTTATATATATATAAATATATATTTATATATATATATATTTATATATATATATATAAATATTTATATATATATAAATATTTATATATATATATATA
>CABFWO010008038.1:0-10696 GCA_902155825.1 Timema genevievae | reverse complement strand
CTTAAAATTAAGGGTAGTTTACTGAAGGGCGAAAAGAGAAAAATTTGGTTTTCTCAAAATCTGCTCAAACGATTTTGATTAAAATTCGTATCTAGGCGTTGATTAAGATTATAAATAAACTGGCTATTTTCATTTTCCTATGAAAATGATTTTTAGGGTACATTACAGAAGCGTTAATTTCCGTATCTCCACAACTATTGGAGAAACTAAACAACTTATCATTGCAAAATTGTAGGACTATTAGAAATAAAAAACTTTTATTTGACATATATTTTTATAAAAGCAGCAGTTTCTGAGTATTTGCAAATATATTAATACAATTTTGTGAGCTTTAGTTGTAAACATGTAAAGCAGATCCGAGTTTCCAAGCTGTCAGCAAATGGTTCAAATACCATTTTATTAAGGTCTTTAAAACATTAAACTGTTTGAAATGCTCTTAGGTGGACAAAGATGCACCTCTTTTCTCATTGATTCTATATCATTGTATATTATTTTATGCGTGTTCTTATGTGGAGTGGTGACGATACAATGTACATTATTCCGTTCAGAAATCTTACGAGTTTATAGAAAGAGAGAGAAAGTCTGTGCGGTGCACCGTACCATTTATTTTAAAGGTTTTTACTTGTAAAAGGAATGTAGAATAAATTATTTCAAAAGTGTATCAATAGCATAGTAGCTATAGCCCTGCTCAAGGACTAATTAGTAAAGAATGCTCTATTCACCCGTTATGTTAGTGTTTGACAGGATCATTTTATATATTCTTTAAATTAAAAAATGACCCCTGTACACGGGAATCGAACTGGGACCATTAAATTAGTAAGCCAATGCTTTAACAACTGAGCTATCAAGTAATCGTCCCGTAACTAGAGTCATTCTTCATTCAAATTTTAAGACAGATTCTGTAATGGACGTGCGGAAATCGTCAGCTACAAATGTGTGATCAGTTAAGAATCACGAGCTATCAGATAACGCAACCATCATCTAATCTGTAGTTGGGTGTTATGATGCCAATAGTACATGATATTTAGATGCGGATACAACCGTAACTAGCAAATATAATAGTTTATCTGTTTAATCCATCAATATTATGTTCCCAAATGTTATTTTTCAGCAGAAATCAAAGATTTTAATATTTTTATTTTAACTCAAGTTTAAAAAAAAAGTTAATTTAGAAACACATATATTTTTCTCAGTTTACTAGAAGAATGTAGACTTTTTTTATATTCAGCAGGATTGATTAATAGGAATACCTTATTACTTTCTGAGAACAAAATTAATCTTCCGTCAAAATATAACGGTTCTTTTTTCAATCATATTGTTAGCGAGCCTCTATTGGGGGGGGAAAAAAGTTGGGGGGTCAGAGGGAGGTGAAGAATGTCAATTAAGTTCTGACTGAAGAAGTAAGTTATTGGTACCTTTTTCCACGAAGATCTAATTTTTTTTTCTTGAGATGTCTGAAAACAGCCGATAAGAGACGCCGACGTCTTCAATGATGCCTGGGGAATTAAAAATAAGTGGCTGTTAACGAAATAGGGAGCGGCAGGAAAAAAAAATCCGATTATAGAAGGTTTATATCATCTTGTTAAAAGTGGACCCCCTCGATATGTCAGATTAAGGAACACTCCAACAGTTTCCATATAAAGTTCAATATGCAATTTAAAATGTTCATCTTTTGTAAAAGTATTGAAGTGTTCTATATGTATCTTTCTTTACGCGTACTTTAGCACCGTGTCTTACTACCCATTAGGGTTAGATGCTTATGTACTAATTACACTAATGGATTTAGGGATTAGGAACGTTGTATTCAAAGGATATGATACCAGCATTTGCGTGGAGGAAGGGTGGTAAACTATTTTAGAATAAACTATCCAGACCGAAACTCGAAACTCGATCTCCCCATCATCGGCAGTATAGTCTACTCAGAAAGAGGTGCTTTAGACCACGTGGACACCGAAGCGGGTTTCTATATGTACGTATGTATGTAAATATAAACAGATAATTTAATCATGCTTTAAAATATATATATTTTAATCGCCAAACAAAGGAAGTTTAAATAATGCAATCACAAATGATTGAAGAGTACAGGGGAGAAAGGAAAAAAGTCCAATTTTAACTCAAATTTAGTTAGTGCTGCCATCTGTTTGATAATCATGAGACCTTTCTAATGAACTTTAGATTATGGTTAAAGGGGGTCTCTGTCATATTTAAATTCATTTGAAGAAAATTATTTATTGGGGTCTTTATGCGGTTTGAGGTATAAAAGTCGTTCTGGAAAATGTGTAAAAATGTGACTTAAACCATTTTATCCCTGCACACTTTATATGCTATTCATGTGACAAAAATCAAAATTAAAAATATGTGAAAATAAGAAATCACTGAAATTTAATCCAAATACTCTTCATCGCCTATTTGGGTTATATGAATTTATATTTAATGCTAATGTGGTAGGGATGAGGAAGGTTGAATATATAAGCAGTGTACCCACATCTGCATGGAAGGAGAATGTAAGACCTTTTAGAAAATACCTCCGTAAACCTGACTGGGAATCTAGCTCCTATCTCCCCAACTTAGGCAGCCTAGTCTATTGTGAGAGTGACACCTTAGACAATGCGGCCACCGAAGTGGGTTGTTTAGTTTGTTTGTGAGGACAAACATATGCATACCTTATTAGTCTAGATAAATAACGAGCTAGGTTCATTTAAGGTGGAATTTAGGAAACGCGAGTTAAAGGCAGTGTTTTTGCAGTTTTTACAGCAAAACTTTTTTTGGCTAAAATAAATAAAATATTGCCCCTGTAAAAACAGAGAGTTTAATTTTCTTCACATTGTGATATCAACAGTTGTTGAATATCCGTCATGAGCACAGTGGCATTAGATGAGAAACTTTTTAAAAGTAGAGAAAAAGTCGTCATTAAATTCCAGAACAATTTTGACAGATATTCAAGAAATGTTGAGGTCACCATGTGAAGAAAATTACACTCCATCCTTTTACTGAAGCCATACTCGATTTATTTTGACCAAAAAAGTGTTGATAAAAAAACTACAAGAACACCCAACTTTTCTCAAGTCCCCTACATTCCCACCTTAAAATTCTGTTCGAGTGTACTCTCACCGTGTAGACCCAGCTTATAAGGCTGATTCACACAGACCGCTAAGCTAAGCTATGTTATGCTAAGCTATGCTATGATTTTGTCAGTTTGGTTTCACACTCATTACTAAGCTAATATATGGTTCCTCTTTTCCCTCTTGAATTCACTGTGGTTTCTTTCTGGTCTGCTCCAGTGAAGTTAAGTTATCGTATTCTCCCCAATGTCTTGTTAGAGTTCAGATGTTAGTACTGAGGAAGAGGAGCGGCTGCTATTAGCAGTTTTTTAGGAAGAGGAAGAAAATGTAGGAGGTGGAGGTGTGACTTATTCAATTAATAGTTCCATTGTAATATAAAAACACTTATTAAATATAAAGCCTAAATAGAACATAAAACAATCTGAAAACAAAACTTCAACACTTCTTTGATTATTTTCACCAAACCAGCACTGCGTCTGTTCAACACGTAGCTCGAGCTGCGTAAGATGGCTCAAGATGGCAGATGGAAAACTTGCCCAGAAAGAAATTGGGAAAAAACATAGCGTGGCGTAGCAGGGCATACATAGCTTAGCTTAGTTTTTCTGTGTAAACCAACACATTTAAATATGGTCCGTTATTATTCTAAACAGTTAAATGAGCAAATCTTAACTTAGCTTTCAATGTGAACCGGTCTTAGGTCCGGTAATCCACAACCTTACTAACTGGTCATGGGACTAGTGACCAAGCCACCAGCACTGCCAGTAAACACTCAAAACTGTTTGTCCATAATCATTACTCACGGTACTATTATCATAAGTGCTTGCCATGTGTTTGACATAGTCGCATTATTACAACTGGGCTACTTGCATTGCCAACATTTATCAGCGCCTAGTTTACATACATAAACACATGTTTCGAATTCTCTCCCGGGCATAGTTTTATAAAAAGAATGAAAAAAAAATCGTGGGTCCATTGTCGCAGAATTGAATTGGATTATTAGATAGAAATTTACGGTTAACTGGTCACGTTGTTACAAATGCAAACATTTAATTCGATTATCGGATTGGAATTTACGGTGTATTACTTTCAAGTTTTATTTTATTATCATTTCTATTTTATGAGCCACACATTTAGAATCAGAATAATCTCTTGTGGGGCTGTTGGATTTTATTCACTGCTCCAAAACCCCATCAGAGTTCAGTTTAATCACATTGGATTTAACTGATGGTTGAGGGATAGTTAATTTAATAAAATCTATGAAAAAAAAACTAAGGAAAGCTTATAGATTAAAAAACTTTCCAAATTGATTGATTTGGAAGTAAGGTTATATATTATAATATTTCTTTCATCCACTTTGGCTATAGAAATACAAACTATTATATAGCAGATGCGTGGAGGGAGAGTGGAAAACAGTTTAGATTAAAAAAACACTTCCGTTGAGTCTAACATGAGAGTAGCGCGTTAGAACATACGACCACCGAAGTGGGTAATATTCAATAAAAATGTGATAAATGTTGACGGCAAAAAAAAAAGTTTGAATTTTCTATAAAAGTTCCTTCCTATTGGAACACTACTGTTATAAACCTTATGCGGGTAGACCCATTAAGTCCCATTCCACAGGACTAAACAAACCATTGTTCTATCTGCTGACCATTACAAGACAAGCATGTCTGGAGCCTCCCGTGGAAGTTCTAGCTAACCCCAGTAAGCAGGGTGGCATCACTAGAGATACTTTTGCCTAGGTTTCGTAGATGCGTTCAAGAAGAAGGTTTCTGTCACATGAACGGTTAGCACCTATGGAATGGGAATTTATGGTTACCCTGTATTTAAAAAAAATTGCTTAACCTGTAGATGAAATATATCTTTACAAAACGTGGCTATGCAACAGTATCAAGAAAACGCAAATTCAAAGCCTGTGGTTTTATAATTTATTGATAAGAAAATCTATTTTAGCCATCTTTTTTTTTTACATTGAATTACAATCATTTATTAACATTTACACGCCATAAGAGTTTGCTTTAAACTGACCACCAAAAAAAAAGCCGCAATAAGGTAAAAAAAAAACATGTTCCAACGAAGAGTCGTACTCATTCGCAATCAAGCTCAAATCACGAGGTATTCTTTTTAAAGAAGTACTTTCTGTTAAACTATGTAGAAGAAAGCATTGTGTGTCTAAATCGATAATTTGGTTTTAGTATCGCGTCTTACAAACTGTTCAGGCTATACGCATATGTAATAATTACGTTAGTGAGTTAGGGATGAGAATGGTTGAATTTAGAGGAAGTGTACCCACACTTGCATGGAAAGAAAGCTATGAAAACAATTTTAGATAAACCATCCTCGTACACCCAAAAGGGATTCTAACCTGTATCTCCCCGCCATCGGCAATCTAATCTAACATGATAGTGACACCTTAGACTATACGGCCACTAAAGAATGTCTTGATAAACTAAGTTTGAAAACATGAGTTCCCTTTTAAAAATAACAACTGGTATCGCAGAGGTTGTAATTTAGTGTGTTGACCTTTTAGTAAGAATTGACTGGGGTGTTGGGGGGGAGAGGGGGAAGGTTAAATGTTTACTGACGTAGATATAATAGGTGTTAACTTGGAAAATGAGTAACATTTTCCCCGCTCCCAGCATTTTAAACACTCCCCCCTCTTTGCCCCTTTATCTTCCATCCCACACCCCTTCCACAAACTCTTCTAATTAACGGGAAATTTCTTTTGCTTGTTCTAGACTTCTAGAGGGCAACTAACGACTCCAAGGTAGCATTCAAGGGAAGGGAGGAGAGAGGGGAGGTAAACCGACTACTATCCTAACAGAAAACATTAGTTGTGCTAAAAAATAAAGTCTTATTACGTTCAAAAAGCGGCTATTAATGATCTAATCTAAGTAATAGGGAGGATGAAGGTGGATCAAAGAAAATGCGCAGTATTAATGTGGAGAGAGATAGGAAAGTTCAGCCCCATCTTATAATTATATTGTTATTGTTTACCATATATCCATATATATATATAACCTTTATTGCGTTCGCTACTTCCTCACCTTAAGTGATGTTTCGCGTGCCAACACCTAAAATAAAAATCTCTCTTTCGTGGTGTCGTGATTAATGGACGCTTGGTAGCAGCACCGGTCACTTTGTTGTATCGAGATATATCGATCGACGTATTCCGCGCCTCTTGTCGATTACTGTCAAAAACACTTCTCATCGATGGCCCCCATTTCAGGGGTACATTGTGCGGGAGAATTTTTTTTTTTCCATGAGGTAGAAGGGAGGCTAGTTTTGTTCATGCTTGTGTGTGTGTGTGAGGTGGGAAGGGGGAGGTTCAGATGGGTAGGGGATGAAATTGTGGGCGCTCGGTGGTCAATGTAGGTTAGGGGAGAGGGGTTCAGTACGTGTGACAACCACCACGGTGGGTCAATAAACACCTTTTAGCGCCAACAATTATAAAAAATAAATTTATAAAAGGAAAGTTATTTTACGTGGCTTGAATTGAAGAGGTGAGTGTGGGACTGGGGGCCAGAAGGAGAGATTGTATGGTTCTCAAATGGAAACTTTTTCATAGAAACGCCCGTCAAAAAGACCCGAAATGGCGTTTTAATTCTTCTGACAATAGTAACGGTGAACATTTAAAAACAGTCCCCCTTCAATTGTTTGAATATTTATTGAAATTTTATGTTCGTATTCTATCAAAATATTTATTGGCTATGTCCAACGTTATTCGTTTATTGCTTATGAGACTAATAATATTTATTTGATTGCTTAAACCTTTTGAATATAAATTATTTTTTCTTTTACTAATATTACATTTCTTTCCACCCAAATCCAGGTACATTTCCTTTAAATTATACTTTCATCTCAACCCCATTAGTGTGGTTAAATGCATATAGCCAGACGGATAGTAAGATAAGGTGAAATAGTCAACAACAAAGATTTGTACTATAAATATAAACAGATTTTTATCACCGCGTCTTACCACCTGTTAAGATTATACGTGTATAGGCCCTAATATGATAATTACTTTAATGGGATAGTGATGAGGAAAGAAGCATTTTATATGTAATCTACCCGCATTTGACTGGAAGGAGGGTGGGAAGCCATTTAGGAAATACCACCCTATGTAGGCCCGACTGGAATTTGAACCCCAATCTCCCAATTATTAGCAGACTAGTCTAACACGAGAGTTAAGTCTTAGAATATTTAGCCACTGAAGCGAGTTTAGTATTAATAATTATATTATTAATGTGTACACTTTATTTTGCCATAAATATGTTATAGCGTATTAGATATGTTTTGTCTGTATACATATCTTTCTATCTGCATTTAGTTATATTAATTGAATAGGAGTGTAGGAAGGTATAATTTGGAAAAGTACCCACATTTGTGTGGAGTGATAGTAGGAAATAGTTCAGCAAAAAAATAATATTTAACACAATATGTTGGAATTCAAACATCGACGTCCCAATTACCTGAAAATTAGATTAGATTAGCTCGACGTTTAGTCCGCATGCCCCACGGTACGAATACCATATAAAATAGTATTGTATCTTTAAATACATGTTGGAGGTTAAACTTACCTAAAAATATAACGATGTTGCTTGGAATTTCTCCATTTCAATTTTAAAAGCACACTTACTATCTATATTGCACCCCCCTTCCTACATCACCCGTCGTTATGCTCCAATTGTCGTAACCCTTTCCTATTGCCTTGCGATTCAGCAGCTATTATTTAATTAATTAAAAATGACTAACTATGTTAATATTCAATGACACTACGCTCTTCTGAGACACGTTCCACAGATAGTTGAATATAAATGAATATTTCACTAAAAACACCTTTCAATTTTAAATTCTTTATCAGGAATTTCCCTTCTGGAACAAAGGAGGATGACATCATTATGGAAAATTTAAAAGTTGATTACAGAAAAGATAGTACCACGAAATAAACACAGCGCTAGTGCATGGTGATTGCCAAATATAATTATATAAAAAATATTTAAATAAAATAAAACAGAATGGCTGAATAGAATAGATAGACAGAAAATTATACCGAAATGAAAAATTATCTAATTTTGGAAAATATATTAAATATAAAAATGAGGATCATTACGTCTATATTAATAAAATGAAGAGTTTGTTTGTCTGTCAAAAGCATAGCATGATATCTACCGAATACAGATTTTTGACATTTTAAAATTAGTAGCCTCTGTACATGAACGTAAGCTCCTCAAAGATATAATTTTACGATTTTGATTAATTCTTTTAAAATTAATTAAAAACTGGGTCGGAAATAAAAAAAGGATGATTTTTTCCTCCTTTTTATTTGAAGCAAAGAAAAATGTCCGGGTTACTTCTGCTAGTTTCTAAATAAAATGCAAACATTTATTATAAAAATAGGCCAAGTAAATTTATATCACAAACAATTCAATACGACACCTTTACTTAATACTTTTATTACTTACTGATACAAATATATAAATATCCTCATCGGGATTCACATGGTCCAAGACGTCCAATATCGCAAAAGATTTGCTAGCCAATAACGAGTAGATTGATGTTGGTTACTATTGTCATTACTCTCTCAATCCGTGGGCCTACTTGTCAGGATGGCTTGGTGGGATGGGTTAGGCAGCGGTAAGTAACTATGGAGTTCGTTTTTATCTTTTTCAATGAAATGGATTAGTTATTATAAGAGTGTATAACTGTGATGTAGGTTTTTAGAACAACTTGAAAGAGTTTAGAAAAAGGGTCTTCTTTCCGTGAGTGTCCCTACTCAGTAGATATGCGCCCTGACCTATCTTCGTTGTTATGACTTAGACTTGTGTAGAACACACGGCTGCTCGACTATGCGCAGTTGTTATATAACTCAGACTTTCAAGATGGTTTGGGGGGAAGGGGGTGTTCCCTCCTCCGTACTGAACAGGGATAGGATATGCTTCTCACCAGTTACTGTAACTCGTCAGCTGAATATCTAAAGCACTAAGAAGTAAGCCCCTTTATAACAACTGGCGTACTTCCCTTCCTCCCTTCCCCCATTTTTTTAATAGGTCGAAAGCACACTCTTATATACCACCAGAAGAAGGGTGTTCCCCCTAAGTTAATTTCTATGTCAGTGTATTGTGCTGTGCCAATTGGCAAAACAATATCTGTTTTTAAAAACACAACTTGATGCGCGTAGACAACTGCTCATGTAGAACAGATGACAGTATGATTGTTCAGGCTTACGTCTTTCTCTTGATTACAAAAGGCTGCAAACTATGACACAATATTTTTATTGTTATTTTAAAAGTATTGGTAATATATATGAAGAATGACAGCTGCAGAATATATTACTTGACGTATGAATACGTAAAAGTACATCTAGTAACTTTTTTTACCTGCCAGGTATTTTCATTTATTTTAAGACGTGGCATACAAACAAAAATAATTAGAAAAAGAGAATAAATCATGACTCACATTGAAGCAAAAAAAAAAAGTTACTAAACTAATAACATCGGCCTTTGCTCTACACAAAGATGAGAATGCAAGCGGGGAAAACAAATGACTAAAGTGTATTTGAAAAAATATTCCTGTTCTTCCTTCCATATCCACCTCCACTCCCCAACCCCTAACGAAATCCTACCCTCAAACCCCATGACATTATTCCTACCGTCATGGTGCTGACATGTTGTGACATGCTACTCCCTGACATACACAAGGCAGGCTTTTAGCCAACACACAACTCGCATGCGCTTGCATTCACTATAATCTCATTTACACAAACTCACACCCTCATATACCCCTCCCCACTTCCCATCTTTTCAGTCCCCCAACAATAGAACATCGAAAAATAAAGCAAAAAAGGGAGGATTTTGAGTTGCCATTTTATCTCGATTTTATATTCGAACATCTGTATTTGTTACAAGCTTGACGTTTGTTTGGTTTTTTTGTTTGTTTGTGTAAAACATTCGTGTTTGGAGACTTAAATTTTATCTGCATCAGCAAAAGCTTTTGATGATTAATTGATAATTTGTGAATTGATTCAATGGCTGCATGGTCTAAGCGTCACTCTTGCAATATAATAGGCTGCTGATGATCGGGTTTAGAATCTTGGCCACATGTACGTGGTTTTTACTTATTGGTTTTACACTATCCCTCCACGCAAATACGGATACACTTCTTCTAAATTCAACCTTCCTCATCCCTACCCCATTAGATTAACTATAATATATGTGAACAACCTTAACAGGTAATTGGACGTGGTGACTACATTTATATATTTGTGTTTTTTAGGGTTACAAAGTTTTCAAATAATTCACTTGCATTAAAGTTTTGTTATTATTTCATATTAAATCCCCCGCAACATTGGGTAGGTGGATTAGGGTGGGGGTATTGACACACTAGAAAGATTCAGTATTTTGCAGTTTTTATAACAAAATATTTTTTTACCAAAATAAATAAAATATTCTTCGGTAGAAACATATATATTACTTTTCTCCACATGGTGATATCAACAGTAAGTTGAATATCTGTCAAGGATGTCATGGAATTAAATGAAAACTCTTCTCTTAAGGGGGCCGCCTTGGTACGTGAGAAAGTATCATTCGTGTTAGACCTCATGTCTTAAAATGAAAATGCTCTGTGCTGTTATC
>CABFWO010008037.1:0-20508 GCA_902155825.1 Timema genevievae | reverse complement strand
AATCCCTGTTCCCTTAGTCCAGAAATACCCCCGAGAAGAGAATAGTAGCCAGGCAGTCTAGTGCGGCCTGTGAGAGTTGATTCACCCAGACACTTTGCACTTCCTTGAGGCTTGTGCATTGTTCCAACCTTTTCTCTAGCATTCATTAGCGCCTTGTGCTGGCAATCAACGAGAGAATGAAACGGGAATACCACAAGAATGGTTCAGTACCAGCGGACTTGAGACATTTTATTGTTTATAACTAAGCAAGCTTTAGTAACAGGGTGCCATTTGTTACCGAGATTAAATCTAAGATAATCCAAGCCACCAACAACCAATATCATTAACATGTTAGTTGACAAAAGAAACACACATCCTTATGACAGTGATAAATATCCAACCCGCATCAAGATACAAACCTGGGACACTCATATCAGTGGACTAATTGAGCTAAGGTGTTGGAATTTATTAACATTAATCAAGATTGCATCTTAGTTCAATCTAGAAATTTATCAACAGGGTCCAGTTTTGTATGTCCGGGCTATTCGCATATTTAAACCAATGTGGTAGGGATTAGAAAGGTATAATTTAGAGTAAATGTAGCTGCATTTGTGTGGAGGGAGAGAGGAGGAACCATTTAAGAAAATTACACATAAAACTTTGTGTTTTATGAGGGTCCGAGCCCAAAATAGTGGATTTTACCATTCTATCTGTCTGTCTGTCCCTGGCCACCGATCAGAAACAGTTTGATGGATTTTGTTCAAACTTGGTATTTAGTAGGGGAATATCCTGGGAATTTTTTTGAGTATCAAATTTTCTTAAAATGGTTTTAACATTTGTTTATAATTGATATCTAGGAGTGTTTTAAATGACAAATAACATTATATACTTGTATTTTGGGTAAAAATTTGAAAAAGGCTAGTTTATTGATGAGTGATTTTAAAATTTCAACATATTTCAAAAATTGCTTGAACATTTTGTTTAAAATGTATATTTGGGGAATATATTGCATGACAAAAAAACTATATAAATGTTGTTTTTGGCGGGGAGTGGGGGTGTGTGAGGGATTGTTTAAGGGTAGTTTATTGATTATTTTTTTATATATATTTAAAGAAATGGCTCTAGCGATTTGGTTCAAAATTGGTATCTCTTAAGTTTTTTACATTAGAAATAATTATATATATTTACTTTTCTTAAACAAATTCATTTAGAAGTAGTTGGCTGATAAATGATACATTTCTTTATTTAAATTTGTTGAAAATAGTTCTAACAATTTATTAAGAACCAATGAGTTGATTATCGGCCTTTTAAAAACCCAAACCAGGAGAGCTGAGGTGCCAATAAACTGAACTAACTCATCACAAGTAATAAAGGTAGTGTAGTATAGTTGTCTACAGTGTGTCTGAATTAACCAAGGTTTTTCTATATGAAGCTTACTACATGCCTTTCAAGTTTTGCAAATGTATCTATTGTAATATTGAATGAAACTTTATTCTGTACAGCAAGGTTAATATTCAATAATAACTCAAAAACAAAGAAAACGTGGTTATTGAGCTAATATCAAGACATATGTGCGTGTTCAGGGTAATGACTGGTAAACTCGATGGGAAGAAACCAATGTGAAGAGCTAGATGCAGATGGGAGGATAGCATTAGAATGGACCTGAAAGAGTTAGGATGTAATGAGGTGGACTGGATAGAACTTGCTCAAGATAGGGTGTGATGAGGGGGATTGGATAGAACTAGCTCAAGACAGGGTGTGATGAGGGGGACTGGATAGAACTTGCTCGAGATAGGGTGTGATGAGGTGGACTGGATAGAACTTGCTTGAGATAGGGTGTGATGAGGGGGACTGGATAGAACTTGCTTGAGATAGGGTGTGATGAGGGGGACTGGATAGAACTTAGCTCAAGACAGGGTGTGATGAGGGGGACTGGATAGAACTAGCTCAAGACAGGGTGTGATGAGGGGTACTGGATAGAACTAGCTCGAGATAGGGTGTGATGAGGTGGACTGGATAGAACTTGCTTGAGATAGGGTGTGATGAGGTGGACTGGATAGAACTTGCTCAAGACAGGGTGTGATGAGGGGGACTGGATAGAACTAGCTCGAGATAGGGTGTGATGAGGGGGATTGGATAGAACTAGCTCAAGACAGGGTGTGATGAGGGGGACTGGATAGAACTAGCTCGAGATAGGGTGTGATGAGGGGGACTGGATAGAACTTGCTTGAGATAGGGTGTGATGAGGTGGACTGGATAGAACTTGCTCAAGACAGGGTGTGATGAGGGGGATTGGATAGAACTTAGCTCAAGACAGGGTGTGATGAGGGGGACTGGATAGAACTAGCTCAAGACAGGGTGTGATGAGGGGTACTGGATAGAACTAGCTCAAGATAGGGATAGGTAGTGTACTTTTGCAAGTGCAGCAATAATCTTTAAAGTTCCTAATGCCATATAGTGAGTATGTAAGTAAGCAAGCAAGATGGGGTAAATATTTCCCAGTGATTACCATACAAGATACTGGATCTTAAGCTTTAGAGATATATTTGGTTTGAATTTTTTTTTTTTGCTTAGTTTTAGAATGTAATAAATAGACACTACTATGTTATAATCTTGTGTTTATAGTAAACTAATTAATTACTAGTGTAATTTATAAATAAATTAATAGATGAATGTAGTGTGAAATGTCCAAATTGGTAGAACCTCACTCATAATAATATAATTTTGGAATATCACCAAAGTTAAAATTTTAAAATGTGTGGTCCAACTTGCTCAACCTTGATTTGTTGAGATATTTATATCAACAAATGTGAATATTTGATATAATGTATAGTTCGAAAGGTGGTGTTTTGTCAATAATAATGCTATAAAGTTTTGGTCAGTGATCGATTTAAAAACTGTACCCAAATAACTTACAATTAATTAGAAGGCCCTATATAAAATTATATAAATGTGTACATGATTTAGTATTCGGTTAATTTAAATGTTATTTTATGTTAGCATGAATTTATCAAAAGGAGTTACTGATGTTCCATTTTTATCCCATATGGTAATAAAATCCTATATGGTAATAAAATAGCATTTGGAATCGTGTTATAAGAGAAAATAAAATCTTGTAATTTTTAAAACAAATTGATTGGTGCACCATAAAAGTGAAACAGGCTGAGTAATGTTTTATTTTTAGAAAGTTGAGTCACCACTCCTTTTTTTCCCCCTCGGGCTGGTGGGATGTTGTTTTGCTAGAAACTTGTCACTGTGCCATTAACACCTCGTTACTCATTTATCTGAGCATGTCGACCAATTCACAGGTGATTCTCAATATCTGCCAAAAGCACCCAGACTAACAGTTGAAGGTCTCCTGATCTGTTCTTGTTGGCATCATTTTGAATGGCCTGTGCTGTAATGAGTTATGATTAAGAGGTTTATGTATAACATTTACAATGCATAATAAAGTTTGTATTTTGATGAGTGTATGAATATTTAGTAAAAGTTTTGGCAAAAAAACATAGGATGAGAGAAAATATTGAAATGGTTAGGTTTAATTAATCAGAAATGTCTTGGAAATAAGAAATTAAAAATGTAAATCTATTATTAAATATATTGAAGAGAATTGTTTTAATTGGAGTAATATAATGTTATTAGTCAAATGTATTATTTTATCATATGTCAGCAAAACATTAGAGCAGACTTGAAAGAGATAGGGTGTGATAAGGTGGACTGGATAGAACTAGCTCAAAATAGATATGTACTGATCACGCTAGTGGTTTGAGGGATTTAGAAGGTTATGCTTGTGGTTTGAGGGATTTAGAAGGTTATATTTCAACTAAGTGTACCCGCATTTTCATTGAGGAAGAGTGAAAAAATATTTAGGAAAAAACTCAGTAGGCCTACACCTGACAAGAGATTTAAACCTTGATCTCCCAGTCATAGGGTCATTTCAGGTCAAATCAACCCAAAAAAAAATAAAACTCAACCTGACCATTTTGTATTTTAATGAAATTTTTACCAATTATTCTTCTCTTAAATCTAACCATCAAAATATATGTTTTAGATATTTTAATGTCCTCGTTTTTGAGAAATCGATTTTTAAAATTTCAATAAAAATAGATTTTTTCTCCAGCACCATATTTTTCAATTCTTATTAATTTCTGTTCTATTGCTGATAGAATTATGCTTTTTGGTTCATTTTTTTTTCATTTTGAAAGGGGTATTTAATCTGATATACAACTCGGCACACTTTTAACAGTATTTTTTTTTTCAATCTTTCAAAAAAAAATTATTTAAATAATTATTGTGCTGGTGTTTTTTGAAAATTTTGAAAAAAATATATGTTATTTGGCTATTAATTAGCCATACAAATTGAAAATTTCCAAATGGGATGCCTATGGGATCATGAGTTATGATTAAAATTGTAGAATAAATAACATTTTCGGTCCCGTTTGTCGTTGTTATCGTTATTAATTATTAATTGTGTATATGTACACATAAATGTTTTCAGAAAAATGCATCTAGTCAATTGCTAATTTTGAAAAATTAGTTCTTTGTACACCTTTTAAGTAAAATATTGTTTGCTTTATTCATTTCTTCTGTCAGGCGATACACTCTTCCTATTGGTGTCATTGGATCAACTTTAGTGATAATGCCAGATCTATCAACACTCATTATGTCTGGGAATTGGGAGTATTTAAAAGATGGACTGGGTCCATATGGTTCTAAACTCTTATCTTGATGTCTTCCTCTTCTACACCAAGAACACACCACAACCACCGAAGGTTTGAGTAATAGCGAGTTACAAATCCAACAATGTCACTTATCTCCGATAGGTTGTCTTCAACAGAGCAGACTTGCCAAAGCAGCCAGCCGTTTTTACAGTCCCTCCCACACCATCACAAGCATTCTTGCCATGGGAGGAGGGAAAAAAATGGCACTCTGCTTTTGAGCTAGTCTTCTTCATGAAAGCAAAGGTTGAGAAAGTTGGACTTATTTTTATATTGTGATGCTGCTCCATCTGAGAAATAATGTATTTTCNATTTTTATATTGTGATGCTGCTCCATCTGAGAAATAATGTATTTTCTCAGGTGGTGTGGGGAAAGTTTGCTTCAAGAAATCGATCATTACTCTTTGAAAGAGATGTACAGCTACTGTATCATGTGACATACAGTCAGAGATAATCACCTGACTTATATGCTCTAACTTCTCAGTATTTTCAGTTTTGTAACAGATAACAAAAGGATGGATTGTGGCTTGTGCATTGTTCCAGTGGAAGCCTTGTACAGAGTCTTGTAATATAAAAGAATAATTTTCCGCAAAGTCATATATAACTAAATATTCATTTGGGGGAATGTTTTCCTGGTGGTTCTTCAGATATACTGATTGCTGTTTCGCAATATATGATTGACGCAGTAGTTTTGGCATACTTTCTAATATTACAATTTTCATCATAATTCATAATCCCATAGGAATCCCATTTTGAAATTTTCAGTTTATATAGATAATTAATAGTTAAATAACATGTATTTTTTTCAAAAATTTCAAAAAACATTATCACAATTATTTTTTCAATTTTTTTTTGAAAGAGTGGGAGAAAAAAATTGTTAAAAGTATGCCAAGTTGTATATCAGATTAAAGCCCATTTCAAATTGAAAGAATTGAGCTAAAAAAAATTCTCACACCAATGGAACGAGAGTTAATAAGGATTAAAAAATATGGCGCGGGAGGAAAAAAATCTATTTTTATTGAAATTTCAAAAATAGATTTTTCGAAAGCGGGGCCATCAAAAGATCTTTAAAAAATATATTTGTGGTTAGTTTTAAGGGAAGAATAATTGGTAAAAATTTTATTTTAAATACAGAATGGTCAGGTTGAGTGATTGGTCAATTTGACATGAACTGACCCCATAGGCAGTCTAGTCTACTGTGAGCGTAACATGTTAAACCATGTATCCACAAAAGCGGGTTTCTCTTTTATTAATTTTACACATTTGAAACTTGTATGGATTATCTTATGAAGACAAACATAACCAAATACGATTTTTGGATTGTAGAAGTATTTTACATGTGCAGTGCGATTTTTAAATATTTTCTGCCTTTTGCCCATTTAGTTTATAAAATAAATGGTGTGGTGCACCACACAGACTTTTTCTAGATTCTAACTTAAAATATACATTTACCAAAAGCTCGTAAGATTTGTGAAACCAAATAATAGGTCCATACATTGTTGTAGAAACACTACACCAAAGATCATAAATAAAATAATATATAGTACACTGTTATTTACTTACTCTATGGCAGAGGTCGCCAACCTTTTTGTAACTTTAAGCACATTCAAAACTAACAGTAGTGCGGCGGGCACCAATCACTTTTTCAACTAAATTTATAGCCGAACATAATTCATAATGCAAATAAAACACACACAAATACATATTATTAAAAAAATGTTAGTTTAAGATTTTTAAAAATATGTTTTAAATACGCATATAAAATAACACAAATGATGCACATGCAAAGTTAGTCCAAAACCAGTTTAAACAATTGAAACAATTTTCACCAAACCAAAAAGTCAATGTCAATAAATAAAAAAAAATACTGATTTACTTACGGTTTTAACAAGACCAAAATAAAGACAGACACAAGGAAATATTTCACTACTAAGCACCATTTTGGTGGTTAGGTACATTTTTAAAACATATATTTATTGTGTGTTTATTCAGGCAACAAACCTGAGTGGACCCATGTCAAGATATTTACAAAGGAAATAGGAAGTATTAGCATGGTATTATCATGGTATCAGTGAGTATAATTAAAGTTCCGAGTAAAAGTACACTTTGAAAATGAGCTGGCAAAGAAAAAGGAATGAGAGGGAGGGATGGGAAAGAGGGGGGGAGGGGGGCTTTCAATCACCAACATTTGATAGCAGCATACCTGGAGATAAGCACAAACTTGATTTTTGTCGGAAAAGTGACAGATTAAAATTATTAGTCAAGAACTCTTCAGCTGTGGTCAAAAAGTAGCGGGCAGACGCGAAAGGCTCGGCGGGCGCCATGGCGCCTGCGGGCGTAGGGTTGAGGACCCCTGCTCTGTGGCATTAAGAACTATAGGAACATTGTTACAGAAAAATTGAGAAAAGAGAAACATTGCTATCCACCAAAGTGCATAAGAATCAAATTCATTTTCCAATTCCTGAATTAAAAAGTATATATATATATATATATACTTATAGCTCAATGGTAAGTTATTTTGTATCTCAAATAGTTGCGGAGATATGATGAAAATTTGAGAATTTTCCCGTGTGAAGTACCCTCAAAGTCATTTTCGTGATAAAATGAGAGTTGCCATCTTGTTTATAATGATAAACAGTATCTAGAAATAAAATTTAATCAAAATCGTAAGAGTAAGTTTCAATAAAATCGATTTTTTTCTCTTTTTGCCCTTCAGTAAATTTTAAGGCTAGATATATAATTCCAAAAACCCCTCGGGGAGACTTTATGAAAACCCAAGCTACCATAGTACGTCTGGTACATAAAAAAAGCTGCACTTTTTGATTAGAATATGCCACTTTCTGTTGTCATAAATGAGGTCAAAAGAGACCTTTTAGAGGGAGCCACATTAAAATCCGTGCAGGACACCAAAATGGCGGCTAATTATGGCCGCCAATTTGGTATCATAGAATTGGTTGTATCTCAGCTCCTAATGGTTCAATTTTAATTTTAATTTTTTTTTTGTTCAAAAGCTCTTATAAATATAATTTTTTAAATTATATTTACGTTTCCTTAAACCCAAAGGTTTCCACATAGTTTAAAAAATATATTTACCTCGATTTTAGTGTTTGTCTTGTAATTTTATCGGTTTTTGTTTTTTGTATGCGTTTTCTCTTATATTTGATTCCATTCTGATATATAATTATACTCAAATAAATCACTTAACATTCATTTTTGCAGATTAAGCTGAATTGATCATTCTCAAAATGACTTCAAGGCACATGAGGCTGGAAAATATTTACTTTGAATCTCCACTTGAGCTTTGTGTTATAGATTGGACCAAATGTTGCATATGTCAAAAATCTAGTGATGAAGACTTGATTTACCCAGCCTTACACACTGCAAAACCACTTGTTGGTGCTGGTTACAGGACGATTTTGAAAATTTAACAGAATTTCAGAAACATGGTGCATTGCCCTATGGTTTGGATGCACAAAAGTTAAATGAGGGTGAAGGTATAGAAGGAACATAAAAAAAAAATAAAGCAAAGTGGCATAAAAAGTGTGCACTTAACTTCAACAGAACAAAACTAGCCAGGGCAAAGAAACTCAAATGTTCATCCTCTTTGCCAAATGATCCACCTGAGAACAGTACGTTCAAACTGTCCAACTTTTCGATTTTGGTTTTTAGTGTTAAACTTGGAGATACTTGTCGTATCTTTTGTTCTGTCGATCAGGGATGGTAACTCTGAACTGTTCACAGAAATAATGAAGAAACTAGCACCTTGGTTTTTCCTGATGGATCATCTCCACTATGCTCGTTGGTTGCCAATCCACATAAAAGACTTACAAGAACTGAAAGACACAGCACCCAGAGCACATGAGTACTTTAGCAATGGTCAGTTTGTTATTCACGAAACAAAAAATCCCTTTTCTGCACTCGCTGTGGGTCAGGATCAGGAACAAAACAATGCTGTCTTAAAATAAAATGGTGGTGCTGTTGGTCTGTTGCAAGATCCAGCCATGCCAAGAAGTTGGATACTGGCTGGTCCACAATTAGTTAGCATTCTAGATGAGTATGAGTCAACAAGCAAAACTAACAGTACTGACAGGATTGTTCACCATGAACAGTATACTGCTTACCAGAACAAGTTTCAAGACCAAAAACATGCATTAAAAGGAAGCTTTCTTGAATTCTGAAATCCTCTTGAGCTAAACTCCTGTGATCTTGTTATTTGGGACACTAAGGCTATAATGGATAAAGAGCGCGTTAAAGCTCTATTAGGTGCTGAAAAAGAAGCCTTACAGCTGTACAACAACTATGGGAAAGAACGTTTGAGTAAGGAATCAAAAGTGAGTGTATTTGCTCCATTTCAGAAAAATGGGACCAAGTACTTTGAATTTGCTATCCTCCCCAATGATTTATAGCTTGAGAAATGATGTTGAGCTTTTCTCTAGGGCTTTCATTGTAAGTCAAAATAGAGACTTGGATCTGAACAAGTATTTTGAACATGAAAACACCAGCGCTCCACCTTCTCTTTCCTCAAATGGTGCTCTGCGATCATGTCAGAAATCTCAGCTACTTAAAAACCTGGAAGAATACATTGATTCGGTACAGTTTGAAGGATTCTGTGACATAC
Source organism: Timema genevievae (assembly GCA_902155825.1). Classification (NCBI taxonomy): domain Eukaryota; kingdom Metazoa; phylum Arthropoda; class Insecta; order Phasmatodea; family Timematidae; genus Timema; species Timema genevievae. The sequence continues at coordinate 11,193 of CABFWO010008037.1, read as the reverse complement.
TAATTTACGATGGAGCTGCACTAGTACATGTTCTTCCACCCAAAACTTCATGGACATTTGGAGAATACTGTGGTACAGAGTTCAAAAACAGCATTTTGTATGATGGTGAGAGGTTTCATGCAAAAAGAATACACATTTCTTGGGATACTTACTCAAAAACTTGCCTGAAGAAATATGTTAGAGAGAAGAGAGGCGTTGGTCTTCGTCACCAAGTAACACAAGGAAATATATTTTCACAAAATTGGAATAACTTCCTCTGCTGCGATTAGAATAAGACCGAACTTTTCAAGTTACTTGGAGAGCATGCACTTTTGAAGTTTGATTGGGTTCACATAATTACTGAGATTGATGGCATCATTAGTCCATCTCAATCGGGAAAAACTTTGATTGACGGAGTCAAATAAAGACAATGGGTAGATGCAGATGACAGGATTTTCCTACATGCTTAAGATAGTGTTGAGCATGAAGCAAAAAAAAATCATTATTTGCACAGTATATACTGATGTAGTTGTTTTGGAAAACTTTTTTTTCCACATTCTCAAAGTTGCTGGTCTTCAGAAGATGTGGATTCTCTTTGGAGCTGGGATGTCTTTGAGGTACATGAGCATTAATGCCATGTTTGGAAGTATAGGTAAGATAAAGCTGTTGCCTGGAGAGGATTCCATGCATTTACAGGATCAGATGTAACTTCATCACAAGCCATGAAAGGGAAAGAGACTGCCTGGAAAGTCTGGAAATTATTCTTCGAAGCTACGAAAGCCTTCCAAGCTATATCACTACCAAAAGAGTATTTCTTACGAGACTTTTCAAGTTCTGGAGAAGTTTACTGTTTTCCTTTACTACAAAGATGGAGAAGACTTCTCAGTAAATCATGTTAGAAAGATTCTCTTTACTTCAAAACGTCGCAGTCTATCAAGTTTGCACCCAACTAGAGAAGCATTAAGGCAGCATTGTCTCCGTTCAGCATATCAGGCAGGACAAGTCTGGGGTCGTGCTTGCTCAGTGATGGACAACATTCCAGGACCAGAAGGATGGGGATGGACCAGAGCTGCAGGGAAGTGGGTGCTGGTCTGGTTTTCTCTTCCCTCTATTTGGGCAGATTGTAGAGAAATGGTTAAGTGCAGTTGCTCTGAATGCCATACACGATGCTCCTGTTCAAAGGCTAATGTTCCATGCATGCTACTTTGCACGAACTGCACTGGGGGTCAAAAATGCGGCAATAAATACAATAAAAGACATGTGCTTAGTTGAGAGTTTCTAAATTTCCATAATTCCATCACAAATTTCAAGCTCATAATATTTATTTTTGTATCCAATGTCTTCTGTTTGTAGACTCTTTTTCAAATACCAGGCATCAAAAATACTTTTTAGATAAACTAATATTATCATTACTTGTTAACTTTTTAAGAGTTCATATGAAAATAATTATTTTGTTCCAGTTATGAATCCGAAGATGAGGAAGAGGGTGACTTGACATTTAAGCTGTTAAGAAGTTAATTTGCAGGAGCATTCCTATTATTCAAACATTTTTGTAAACATTTAGGCTACTAACTTATTGTAATAGTAAAGTAAACTAAATATTAAAAACCAAAGTCTAGTTTCATTTTACCAGTAATTTCTCAAGATGTGCATTATTAAAACAGATTTTCTTGGTATCAATAAAAAGATAAAATAAAGCTCTTTCTTTTTTATACAAACTATAAAGGAGATATTGTGAAGAATAAAAAAGATATTTAACAATGAAATTTGTGAGGAAAGTGAAATTTTCATAAATTCTTAAATTGTGGATAAACCTTAAGGTTTAGAGATAAATATGTGATGACAAATTAGTTTCTTCTTAGCAAGAGCTTTCAAACAAAAAAATAACAACTTAAATCGGAATACTAGGTAGGAGCCGAGATACAATCGAAATAAGAACACTAAAATGGCGGCCATTCTCTTTTCACATAATATATGACTACAGAAAGTGGCATATTCCAATCAAAAAGTGCAGCTTTTTGGCTTTATTTGCTATGTACCAGACGTACTACCAGGTTTTAGCCCAATCGGTAAAATAGTATTAGCTCTAGCCCGAGGTACAGAAAGACAGAGTCGCCAAAACAATTTTTTTTTTGTTTCAGGGGTCATGAAATTTCGACATTTATCAAAATCTCGAGTTTGATTTTATTAACAATCACAATACTTTCTCTCCAAGGTGTCAAGAAAAAATAGTAAAATTACATTATTCATTGCATTAAAAAAGAAATTAGTTTGTAGTCTAAATAAATAATTAAGAATACTTTCATTCCTTATTTAAAAATGTCATCCCCTCAATGTGTCTTATGTCAAACCGATTGTTTTGGTCGAGGAGGAAACCCAATAATACCATTATCAATTCTGTCTCTGTAGCCAACTAAAACAACCTGACACCCCAGTACACTAAAATGATTTTGAGAAAGAAGATTTTGTTTCCAATGGGGCAGAACAGGGAGTGTACTTTTTTTAAGAGTGGAAACAAGTAGGTTTGTACATTTTATAGTGTCAATAGGTTGTTGTGATCATACTGATGCCATTTATTGGGTTATGATGGCCTCTTTAAAAAAAATAGGCTGGCTTACATCTCTCATTAGTTTATCCTTGTATCAAACGTCTTGTTATTTTATTAGTATTGCAATAGATCTTCTGACTAGGCCAAACAATAAATCTGTTTTCTGTTTATACAACAGATTTAATTGATATACAGATAATCTGTTTATTTAGCAGATGTATCACACATGTCAGTAAAAACTATGATGTGTGTATATTGGTTTGTTTACAAACCAAGGCACTGTTGACTAAGGATGTACAAAGTAGACAGAATTTGTGGAGGAATAACATTTTTACCTAAGCTACTATTCAAAATAATCTTGAGCCTACAATTCATGAAATGGTACGACAGAACCAACAGAGATTTTAAATTTTCTTAGTGAATTTGTTTAAATTATATTTACTTTCTTAAGGTCAAAATAAGGCAAGCTCTTAGCCCCAAATATATTTATTATTGGGTATGTTTGAGATTTTTTTTTTTTAATTTGAAGTACACAAAAAAAAACAAGACTGTACATACAATTATTATTATTAGCATCGTCTTACTACTGTTCGGGTTATACACACAACAATTAAACCAATCAGCTTTTTTACAATATATTAGAAAAACATCCTAAAATAGTAAATAAATTAAGGAGCTTAATATAATAATAGATAAGATTTGGATGGATTTTGTTTTATTTAATAGTTATCAGACTATCAAAATAAAAAATTAATACCTTGATATGAATTTGGATTTATTAGATCATGAAAGAATGTGTATAGAAGAAAAAAATAACATGAAATAATTAAAATTGATATAGTAGAAACAAGAGTAGGATTAGCCTACCATGTGATAGATTTAATGGTTGTAAGATGATCCAAAAATAGGATTATTAATGATATAACATTTAATAAATTAGATAATGATTGAATATACTTGGAAATATACTCAGTAAAATTACAAAAAAAAAACATTAAAATGGATAAAGAAACATTTGTGAGATTAAAACAGAAATATTTTTATTAAAAATGTATGGGTTAAATATTTGAAATGATTATAGCATGTAAAAATACAAATATAATTTGTTATGAGAATTGATGGCAGTGACTGAAACATTTTTTGTTTCTTACTCTTCACATAAGTTTTTTTGTTCAACAGTTCAACTTCTATAACCCATATCTTATAATTATGTTATAACCTAAATTTACTAGGCTATATCTTTTATATTTTCAGTTTAATTCATTTGTTCACTTGCTAACTTTAAAAATTAATATGTCAGTCAATATAATATTATATCTCATTAAAAAATCTCACTTAAATTTCTCATGTTATTTTATAACTCTTCCTTACTTTAATTTTCTATATTTTATAGTACTTTCCTGAAGATGACATTTGAAAAGTTGAAAAATGTCGAGAAATTAATATTCTAAAAGAACTACTACTATCTACTAGATATTAAATGAGCAAGGGACTCTTATAAAAAGATAAGACTTCAGATTTAGAGCTAATCTCTTCAAATTTCTATAGTCAACTTGAAACAATTCATTAAAAAAATTGCTTCCTATAATCACTTCTGGGTTTAACATATTTTAATTATTTATTATATCATAGTTTTTAGTAACATTCTCCTAAATGACATATTGTGTTAACATATATATGATTGAAATTTTTTCAAAGGATGCGGACATAGAGAACGGAGTTATCATTCGAGCTCCCTTACAAAGGCTCTCAAGCCACTCCATGGAAATAGATCTACTATTATATTTAAACAATAGAAATGTTGCTATGATCTAGTATCTACCTATTTTAACATCGGAAAGATGCAGATTCTGTATCAACCTGCACTCGATCCTAACGTTATATTCCCTGCCATCACGATCCAGGGGGGTGTCTTGGAGAACATCAAACACTTTCCCTAACTTGGTAATCACCTCTCGACAAATGCTAATATTGATACTGAAATCCAACACTAGCTAAAATGTGCCGGTGCAGCTTTCGGATGGCTGCAAGAAAGAGTCTTTGACAATCATAATATCAGAACTCAGACAAAACTGTATGTGTATCATAATACCAACTTTTACTTACAGCATGTGTGAAGCTTAGACCACCGACACAAGGCACCTAAAATGTCTGGAGAGATGCCATCAGCGCTGCCTTAGGAGAATCCTCATAGTGATCTGGCAAGACCGGCTTACTAACAACCGTGTCTTAGAAGAGGCCAGTGGTTAGCATTGAAACGTTGATCACCAATCACCAACTTTGATGGACAGGCCAGGTTGTTTGCATGTCCAAAACTAGACTCCCATACCAGATTATGTATTCACAACTAAAGGATGGCCAACGAAATCTGGGGGGGACAGCACAAATGGTACAAGGACGTTCTTAAGTCCAACATGAAGAAGTGCCTAAATGACAGTGGCAACTGGGAGGCCAATGGGACATTGGCGTGTCCACAAAGGCCAACAACACTTCGAACAACAACGACGACGAAGACACCAATCTGACAAGCGTAATGTTAGGAAAGAACGAATGTATCTTAAGGAGAGTCAACCCTCAACAGCCAGATGTCAACGCAGAGAATTTGTGCCAACACTGCGGGAGAATCTGTAACTCCAGGATTGGCCTTTACAGTCACCTAAGAACCCGCAATCTCAACTAATGATATCCGTGGAAGACGATCATACTCGTTAGCGAGTGATACCCCATCATCATACATTTAAATTTTATTTATATGAGTTTTTATTACAATATATTACTAGGCCTTTACCCCATCACTTTCTTCACTTTCTGGTGTTTTTTGTGTTTCATTATCCCAAGAGTGACCGTCTGATTTTGATCGTGTTAGGTGGTTCTTTTTTTGTCTTTTTTATCGAAGTTTTAGTTTCATGTTCTTTTTGGATGCAATAGCCTATTTAAATTAAGTGGGCCTAAACAAAGGTTAGCCTTGCTCTACTCACTATGTCTATTTAAGTGAATTTAAAACTAAAAACTTATTAGAAATAACTTATTTAGCTAGGTTATAGCTCAAGCTGATTTAGATTTTTGGAATATGTATATTTATATATTAGGTAGACTATTTGGGAATGATACCTAAGTACCTTATCATATAATATACTCTATATTTTACATTAGATAGCAAAACATTAAAATTGTAATATCATAACATTACACGCCTATTCACAAGGAAACAGCAAATCATTAGATTTGAATTTTTTTCACTCACCAAAACCTAGGTATAAACATAAAGCATATTGATAAATGCGTGGTTTGATCCATGACCCCTTGCAATATGATGTCATCTTAAAGTATGAAAGTCAAATTGTTTATTTTGGGAATATCAATTGAGATTCTAATTTACTTGCGAATGGACCGGTAGCAAGGTTAGCTAAAATCAGCCGAGTACCATAGTTAATGTAATAAAGGTTTGGTTTAAAGTTTGTTTGGATAAGTGTACCTAATAGTATAATTAACTTACCAAGCCTTGAAATATATATACCTATTTTTATTTCATTTAAATGGGTAAATTTTGGTTGGAGCATCTGTTCGGATCTTTAACATGTTTTCAGTTTAGTTATAATGTAGTCTTGTGTGAGTTTGTTGAATTTTAAATCGTTAGTGGATGTGCATTGAGCGTTTTCATTTAAAAAATAAGAAAAATATAGTAGCCCTAACTAACCGTTTACAATAAATCCATCTGATAAGAAAGAGAGAGTGATTGAAGTGTAGTCACGGCTGACCTCGGGTGAGTTTCAAACACATCAACCAATTTATGTGGATGGAACACTACGAGAGGTTGCAAGTGGACACATTCCAGGCCTTCTTAACGAATATAGCCAAGTAGTATCTCGTCACTTAAAGGCTACCTAGGTGAGTTTAGTTTTGACTTGTTCATAACAAATAATTTTAATTATCTGTAATTTAGTATTATTGGATTCCCCGCATTTTTTGAATGTGAAGGTAGGCCTAGGCCTAGTCTAAATTTAGTGTTTTTAAGGTTATAAAAAAGGCCTAAAAGCTAGAGTTCTTAGGTTTTGTCCCAGACTCATTTTAACAAATTTAAATGTGTGCGATTGTGAGATCAGGCGTCAAACCTCAACCAGGTGTAGGCCAAGTGAGTTCTTTCCTACATGGTTTCCAACTTTCTCTCAATTCAATGCAGGTAGATTTTCTTTTAATTCTATCTTCCTCGTCCCTAATCCATTATTCTTATTTTATACATTTTACAACCCATTTGGACTACCTACACTAATAGGCTAAAAAGATGAGTGATAAAGATTTTTTTTTTTTGAAATGTGCATGCATTACTGCATTTGCATGTGTGGGAGAGTAAGAAACCATCTTCATTATACCTAGACTGGTAGCCTAAGTTATTTTTGACAGATCAATAGGTGAAAATTCAGTATCGTAGTGCAAGACTTTGAACAGTCACAGGAAGATACATGATAATAATAAAAATAATAATGCTTAGCACCGCGTCTTACTACCCGTTCAGGTTATACGCTTAAGCACTAATTACACTAATGGATTTAGGAATTGAGAAGGTTGAATATAAAGGAAGTGAACCAGCATTTGCGTGGAGGGAGAGTGGAAAACCACCCCCATTTAACCCGAGCGTGATTCGAACCTCGATCTCCCAGTCCTTGGCAGTCTAGTTCAACAAGAAACTAGCACGTTAGCTAACTACGCCACCGAGGTGGGTATGGCACGCAACAATTTGACTGCTAACTACTGATACTGAATCACAATTAAAAATATAACAGGTGTAAGAGGAGAAAGGACAACTTTTCTTATGTTTGTAGTTTGTAGAGAAACAAAATCACCAATCATATAGTTGAGCCCTTATTCATTAGATTAGTTTTTATATTTATATTCATCAAAAATAGATGTCAGGGAATTTTATACCGGATAAGCTAAGAATAACCCTTTAATTTGTGTGGTTTTAAAATCAATAGTTAAAATGTGACAGCTTAACCTAAATAGCTATAGTTCCAAAAGGAAATAAAAATATAGGCTAGTTTTAACTCACCATACTCCCAGGGATTCGCTGGTTCCAGATAACCCGTCACTAAATGTTCTTCTTTTGGAAACGAAACCCTCCGAAATTTAGCATTCTCAACATTTTCGGGGTGATTCCGCAAGCAAGAAGACAACCCTTTCAAGGTCGAAGCTGCATCACTACATTGAAAGACGGATTTTGATTCTTCACTCATTGTTCTACTTTATAATTAATAGAATTAACCGAGTCTTCGTGCATGGAAATAATCAAGATAAACAAAAGGAATTTTCTCAGGTTCTCCGAACACTAATTACTTCCACACAATCTAACGCCATGTTCACTTAAACATGTTTCTGTTTCTAGTTCTGAATGAAAGAGGACAGGAAACTTTTGCACGGCCGCTGCTCCATCTATGCGCTGCGCTGCGCCCCGTTTCCTTTGTTTTTGTTTTTTGTTGTTGCGAAAACAGAAGTGACGTAATGGCACGAACGTGAACTGCGAAAGAACATTGGCCTTTCGACTTTTAGGTGAGATTTCAAACCAAGACTACAGATATTAATCTCATAATAAATATATAAAACTTTAAATAATATTTAAAAATAAATCAAATGTATATTAGTAAAATTGTTTAAATTTAAATTTAATCTTGTATTAATTTATCTAGAATACCAAATTTACCATCTGAACTACTTTTTTATGTTAAAGGTTGGTACCAGTGTTATAGCACATGGTAACTTTGTTATTATATTTTACGTGTATGTTGCTTTCATAGTATATTAATTGTATTTTATTTATATATTAGAGTAAATAACAAAATGGATCTCTTTGTGATGAACAGATATTTAGGTGATGGTCTTGAAGAAAATCAAAACAAGAACGAACAGAAACATCAACTCTCTAAACTTCTTTCGAAAATAGATGAAAGGAAACGGCTGAAAACTTCAAAGCAAGACGGATCGGAAACTGTTAGTACCAAATATAAGACTCCAGGCAAAGAAGTTGACACTGGTAACAAGTCAGAAAATAAACAGATAGATACAGAGCTAGACCAACAAACCCCTTCAATTAAATTGAAAGGAGAAAAGCACAAAGCTGGGACAGTAGTAGATGGATATACCATTCTTGGAACACACAGATTTGGTAAAAAAAAGAAAGTTAAACGTGTCCTTCCTAAATGGCTGGCAAATCCAACGATCATATCCACAAATCTGCAGAAACTAACTACATCTGTTGAGGATGTGCCAGGCATAGATGAAGATATCGTGCAAAAATTGAAAGAAAACAACATTACCCAATTTTTTCCAGTGCAAAGTCACGTCATCCCTTACCTCTTGTCCGCTCACAACAAACCTCGTTACTATTGGCCAAGTGACGTATGTGTGTCTTCTCCTACAGGCAGTGGTAAAACTCTAGCCTTTGTTATCCCTATTGTACAAGCTTTGAAAAAACGAGTTGTAATTCATATTAGAGCATTGGTAGTTCTGCCAGTTCAAGACCTTGCTATACAAGTTTATGAAGTGTTTAAAAGTTACTGTAAAGGAACCGATCTTAAAGTATTACTAGTGACTGGTCAAAATTCTTTCAAACTGGAGCAACATCAGCTTGTGAGGATGTGTGTTGCATCTGATCCACAGACTCTTGTTGATATTGTTGTTACCACACCTGGACGATTAGTAGATCACCTTCAGTATACACCCGGATTTTCATTAAAAAATCTACGTTTTCTTGTGATAGATGAAGCTGACAGGATTATTGAAAATATTCAAGATGACTGGTTGTATTATGTAGAAAAAAATATCAACGACTGTTTACATCCACCCCCTTTGAGTGTTTCAACGCTGCAGTGGTACCGACCTCCGACACAAAAGTTACTGTTTTCAGCTACTTTGTCTCAAGACCCAGAGAAGTTACATCAGTTGGCTCTCTTTCAACCAAAACTGTTCACTTCAGTTATAAACGAGAGCTCTGAGATTGGAGAGAATATAGAAATGAGTAATGAAATACGTGGTGACTTTATTGGTAAATATACTACACCGCTTGAACTGAGTGAACAATTCTGTGTTGTGGAAGCCGCCAATAAACCCACTTTACTCTATCACCTGATAAAATCTAATGGTTGGAAGCATGTGCTTTGTTTTACCAACACTCGCATGATAAGCCATCGTCTTTCCTTACTTCTGAAACATCTGGGAGAAGGTGAGATTAAAGTGGCCGAGATATCAACGGCACTCAAACGAGCGGAAAGAAACCAAATCCTTTCTCATTTTGCTGCGGGTAAGATAGATGTTCTCGTGAGTACAGATGCATTTGCACGTGGCATGGACATTTTAGATGTCAAGTTTGTCATTTCTTTTGACCCTCCAAAATATGTAAAGAACTATATTCATCGTGTTGGCAGAACAGGCAGAGCAGGGAAAGTAGGAAACGCCATCACTTTCATACTGGAAAGCCAGCGAGGACATTTCACGGAGATGCTTCAAGAGGCTGGCAAGGTTGTGAAGGAGCTGACTGTGCCATCAAAGGACTTAGAGTATTTAACATCGCACAGCAAAAAGGCTTTAGTCAAGCTCAATCAAGTTCTTGAAGAAGAAAAAAACAAGAGTCTAAAATCCATGAAGTTTAAAAAAAAGCACAAATTTTCAGAAGGTAAAATTGTTAAAAAAACAAATGTGTCCAAAGCTACATAGGTCAAATAACAATTTAACAAGAATGTGTTAACTATGTTTTTTATTCACCTTTAATAATTATATGGGGTACTTTACACTAATTTAGTGGAGATATTAAAAAAAGTTTAAAATTTCTTTTTGTTATGTTGATTATTTTAATTCACAGCTTATTAGGGGGGTGGTTCACACAATATCATGCATTTAAGGCACTTTTTTTTTCAAACAAAAAATTCCTAACAGTGAATACCCCAAACATTGTTCTAAATTCTTCCATTTGTGCTGTGTGTCCTGCCCACCGTAATCTGCAAGATTTGACTGTCCTAAAAATATAGTGTGATTAGTATTATAGGTTATGTTACTCATCATTATGTAACCTCCTCTATTCCCCGGTAGCATCATTATTTTTTGGACCAAATATCATCTTTTGAGCATCCTAAATTTATTTTTGTCATATTAGGCCTATATTCTGAGTTTTATATTTCTTGACGGCAGGCGAGATGTAAACAACTTATTGACCAAGTAATATGCATTTCCTAAATATTATTTTCCTAATTTTCATTCTCATATCATTAACTGCCTGTTAAAATTGTTCCTAACTATTATTTTAACTCATTGACCATGTCAAATGATACGTTGTTTGCAGGCATCTCTAAATTATTGTCATCAATCTGGGTTCTCTGTGTGGTCATATGCATAGACTTTTCAGCGTTCACTTCTAAATCTATTTTCTAGCCTTAAACACTACTTTGGTTAAATAAAAACCATACAAGAACTTATATCTGGATTTATAAAGCTCCATAAAATTTCACCTGTCATAGTGAACTCATGGCTAACAATAAACAGGTAAGTTAAGTTTATTAGGTTGTGAGATGCTATAACACTCACCTACACTGCAATATTAGATTAGATTAGATTAGATTGTTACAGGGAGACAAAACAGGAGGGTCCATTCCCCCTGCCTGCCCACACCGAAGCCTCAGCTT
>CABFWO010008036.1:0-20510 GCA_902155825.1 Timema genevievae | reverse complement strand
TGTTACATTCCCATTTGGTATGGGGTCATGACATTGGAAAACCATTCTCCTTTCTTGAGTGCAATGAGTGTCTTCGTCACTCGTCTGAATGAAGGAGGGTTTTTTGGCAAGTGGAAAACAGATTTTATTAACCAATATCCGAAATCAAGAATCTCCACCGATCCAATCATTTTGACAAAGGAGCATCTGGAAGCCGCATTTTTTCTTTTATTACTAGGGTTTTGTATAGCCTTTGTAGTATTTTTGATGGAGATTACAATTTGCAACTTCAAAATGAGCTCTGGTTCTATTCCAAAGACTTTTAAACACATTTTTGAAAACATTTTTAAATCTCAAAAGTCTAATTTAAATTGAAGTTTATTTTTAGTTGATACAATTTTTGTTATTGTAACAAACAAGTGTTTTACTGATCAATAACAATTAAATCATTTTAATAATGTATTAATCTATTCAGAGACAGTGTAATACGTATAGTTAAATATAGACCAGCCTTAGAGCCTATCTATATAATGGGAACACTTAAATAAGATTTTATCACTTTATACCAACTATAAGGTTTTTCATTTATAGCCATTGCTTTATAGCGAGCAATAACATGGTAAAATTCGTGTGGTTAGTTATTATTTAAATAGTTTTCACATCAGTTATTCGTAATTAAAGAAAGTGAGAAGGATAATTTAATAATACAGTTCATTTTTTAGTACTTAAACTAGTGTACACTTTGTATATTTTCAAATGTCACATATTATATATATGAATCACATCATTGCTCCATACATAGTCATGGGTGCCCTACCTTTTGCTAGCTTGGTTCCATACATTGTTAGAATTCAATTGATGTACCACTTTAACCTATTTCTCATCATTTTTTCTAATTCCATGTAAAACATTTGATATCAATCCAAGAAATATTTAATGCCCTTTTATTTTGACAGCCTTTATAAACTTAGGAAATATAAGGCATTTTTTATAGGATTTGCTAAATTAATAAAAACACATCTACTGTACAATACATATAAATAAGTCAATTTAATAAATGCCTATATTAATAACCATAATTTTATAATGTAAATGGAAGAAAATAAAGTTAATATTTATAGAGAAAACTTTACATTCACAAAAAAAAAATTAATATAAGTTAATTTTTCTAAACTTACGTGATTCTTAACCTTCTTTTCACAAAACAAGTTTTCAATGCTATATTTAATTTTCGATGTACAATACCTGTACATAAAATAATCATATCAGCCAGATTTGCATTTATCATAGTTAAACCAAAATTAATTTTTATAACATTTGTTGAAGATAATATTATATTATTTACATAAACACATACGTGAGTGTGTGTGCGCGCACGTTCGTGCGTGCGTGCGTGAGCATCCAATTCTATATTCAAACCATAAAGTAATACAGGATACGGTTGTTTAGATACGTATTTCCTAAATTCAATTTGATTAAGAGCACTGAGATGTATACAATGTTATTTAAACTTAGCACAAAGTTGAAAGATACTATCCATTTCTAATATTTGTAGGTATAGGGAATATTTATATATATTAGACTCTTAAAGTTAAAATTTATTTATAAATAAGTTTATGTTAAGCAATTCAGATTCAAAAGAAAAAATATATTGTTAAGAATGACATTTAAATATGTATCTGCTGCTTTGTATTTTATATGATTGAGGTATAAATTATTGTATATACTTACAATTTGCTGATTTGTTGGGAGATTATAAACTCTTAGCTTTAATGTAAAACTATTGACTTCATTAAACATTATTGGAATTACATTAGTGACAAATGACCAGTCATTCAAAATGTCTTCGCGACCTCTATTTGGTCTGCAGGCCACGGGTTGATTACCACTGCAATAGAAGATCCATCCAAAGTATGTTTGCTACTTTTCAGGGTAATCAATCCCTTCTTTAGTGATAGCTAGAAATCTTACATTTGTTTGGGGTACATTAAATAATGTTATTTTGGTTATATTTTTCTACATTTCATCTTGTAGTCAGGAGAATACTTTGAACACGTACATAGTGTATTTGCCCCTACATTCAGGATATCCTGGATTGTTAACAGAATGGGAAAACTATTAAGATGGTAATGTAACTCGGAATGTTTGTTCTGATTATTGAGTGAAACGGGAACGAATCAGGTCATCCAAGCTGTGAACAAAGAGAGTTTGACCGTTGACTCCTAGCACTGTGTTAACAGAGGAGTGTCTGGAACACGAGTTAAGGACAGTGTTTTTGTAATTTTTAGAGCGAAACTTTTTTTTTTTACCAAAATAAATTAAATACAACCACAGTAAAAACCTCGAACTTAATTTTATTTATAAGCTGATATCAACAGTTGTTGAATATCTGTCATGAGCACATGTGGCAATAGATGAGATACCTTTTTAAAGAGGATAAAAATTTGTAATTAATTAAAGCACACCTTTGAAAGATATTTAAGAAAACCTGTTGATATTTCTATGGGATTAAAATAAAACTATGTTTTAAATGGAGAATTATTTGAGTACCGATACCTTTGACCATAAATCAAGATTTTACTAAAAATTTCAGAGATACTACCCTTGAATTTTGACCCCTATTGGCCTAGTCGATTTTTAAGTTTCGGTATACAGAGTGCTCGGGCTGACCACTTCGTTTACACACGTGAACACGTTTTTAACACTCACCACAATTTATAAACGTTCCAAGCGGGCAAGATATAATCGCTAATCCTACGTAAATTTTATTTCCTAAGTTATCTTTAATCCTAATTATTCCAGACCTAAAATTTCAAATCAACTTTACCATAAACAAAATTACAAATAATTAAAATTTTATCTATCTTATATTATTAAGAATTATATCTTTAATTTGTGCATGATTTCAGAACAAATACACATATTTTTATACATTGGGGCCTCCATATATCGACATTTTCTTTGTGCCGAAATTTTAGTGGATCCCTGTAAAATTACATAGAAATATTTTTAAAATATATATCGAATTGTTTTCAAGATGAATCGAGATTTTTCCCCCTGTAATGATGATGATAAAGAAAAACAAGTGAGAAAATATTAAATGAAGATGTCATAGGAGGAAGTAGGATATGTTTGGTCAAGCTCATTGTGACGTCACGGGTGGCCTAGTGGGGTGGTATTCTCTCCAAACTCCTCTGATCAGGAAATATTTCAAAATACAATAGATAACACAATAAAATTTAAAAGATCGTTTCTGTACACCGCAGTTTCTGCATATAGATTTTTATTTAACCATTTACTTCGATATATGGAGGTCAAACTATCTGTGCCAAAGTCTAAAACCCGTATCACACGACACTAGCTCGTATTTGAAATACAGTGTGCTAGCTAGCACTAGCTAGCACGTCATCATCTAGCGTCGTGTGAATCAGAAAAAGTATACTGGTTCTGCCTTCTGATACTGGCTACCTTACTAGTTGTAAAGATAGAACAAGCGCTATTTTCGTACTAGTTCCGACACTAGTCTATGTAATTCGACCAATCAATGCACGCTGAGACTGTGTATAGAGAAATGTTAGAAATGGCGCCAATATGATTAACGGATGTGATTTTGTTCTTGGCAGAAGATTATTATTAACATCCTTGTTTATATAATACCAAATTGCCACAATATGACAATATATTTAATATATATTTATTTAAAAATATGTCATCTAAAAACGACAAATTGTGTTCCAGACACAATTTTAATCTAAATAAACTTGATAGCATACCAACCTTGGGTGGTTGATTTTTTTTAGAAAATAAAGTGTGCGTAGGCCTAAAAAAAGAAAACGTGTTTGTCAAGGATACTGTACTTAGACACCCATGGGATTAGGGGCCTCTGACCACATCGTAAATAAATTAATACAAATTTGGGGAGATACTAAACGTTAGAGTCACCCCGAATGTATCCTACCTAACCTCCGAATGTATCATTTTTAGTATCCCGTGACCATTATTTCGTCTTTCCAGCCAGTCCCGTGTCCATATTCTTTTCCTACGCTCCCTCTCATAATTTTCAATATGATTATTAATAATTAATGCAGCTGCTGCACCCAAAATTAATAGCTGACGTTTCATAAATATTTGCACTAGAACCTAGTACCAAACTANGCACCCAAAATTAATAGCTGACGTTTCATAAATATTTGCACTAGAACCTAGTACCAAACTAGCAGCGTGTGAATACTCTAGTCCCGTTTCTATTGTACTAGCTAGTATACAGATATCCAGGCGCTAGCTAGCACACTTGAATTATAGTACAAGCAAGTGTCGTGTGATAGTAGCTTAGTGCCGCTCCCGGTGCTGGCGACTCGGAAACTTGTGAGGCTCATTTCTCGTGACATATTTTATTTCAAAAAGCTTAAAAACACCATTTTAAAAATGGAACAACGTGTTCTACAAGACTATGTAATAAAAGAATAGGGAGGCTCACTTAAAAAGATCAAAGTGATCTTAAGGTCACCTTAGCAACGCCACACAAGGCCATACCAGAATTACCGCCATTACTACCCCTTCGGAACCCAACATAGTTTGATTAAAACTTTTTTTTCCCTGCAATGTGTTGTATTTAGATATTTTTGTGGAAAGATTTCAAATAAACACACAGTATACATAGGTCATACAGTACATGAAAAAACAAGAAAAATTAAAACCAAAATAT
The DNA here is from genome assembly GCA_902155825.1 of Timema genevievae. Classification (NCBI taxonomy): domain Eukaryota; kingdom Metazoa; phylum Arthropoda; class Insecta; order Phasmatodea; family Timematidae; genus Timema; species Timema genevievae. Next base: position 15,826 of record CABFWO010008036.1, on the reverse strand, counting down.
TAAAACTTAAATTAGCATAGTAAAATTGCAGACATAAATCAGTTTTGCACCGGAAGGACACTACGCTGAAAAAAATAAGTATTTTAATTTGTTGTAATTTGCTTATCTTTAGGTAATAAATAAAATCTTTAAGTTCACTGATTTCAATTTTAAATGCTGTATACTTCTTGTTGTTATTCAGTGAATCATCTTGGGTTCATTCGCGGTGTCACTTGATTAAAATGTCACAAAGAAACGATGAAAGCGAAAATAACATATCCCCCATTCTAGTAAACCCTTCCACTGCCCAAGCAGAATTCCACCGCTCTCTTTTATACTATAGGCCATTAACTCTTAACATTATTTGACTATCTTGATATATAAGTGTGATTAGATAAAACTTGTTGAGCTGGTTTAGAAATGAGTTCAAACTTGAAAAAATTATCAATGTACAGGTTGATCCAAAATTCACGCAAGCCAAAGAAAAAATGTATTTTGTGCCATATAGTACATACGTCAAATGTAAACAAACAATAAAACATAAGGAAATCAGAGAAGGTGTTGAAAGTGTGATCCTCCTTCTCTGTAACACAAATTCACTCGTTTAACCATATTTCTAGACACACGACGAATCATTGCCTGGGGTACGGTTGCATTGCACCTCTCAATGTTGGCTTACAGTTCAGCAAAGGTTCGAGGGTTGTTTACATAAACTGTCTGCTTAAAGTATCCACACAGAAATAAATCAGGTGGTGTTAAGTCTGGGGAACGAGGTGGCCACAAATCCTTAGAAATCACACGATCGCCAAAAAACCCAGCCAGCATTGTCATGGTGGAATAGGCTGTGTGTGCAGTGGCTCCATCTTGCTGAAACCAGCAATTACGTTCTGTTTCTTCCAGTAATAGAATAAACTGCATAGCAAACTCCTGGTAACATCCATCAGTAACATTTTCTCTAAGCAAAAAGGACCTACCACAATGCGACGTGAAAATGTACACCACACTCCAATCTTCTGACTGTGTAAAGGCAACTCATGGAAAATGTGTGGATTTCCATAGCTCCAAAACCTACTGTTCTGACTGTTAACATAACCACTTAAACAAAGCCATGCCATGAACTTAAAATAATGTTCCAAAATAAATACTCACCTTACACTTTCAGATGTTGTAACTCGACTGACTAGACCTAGTATATATATCAAGGTCACACGGACTATACAACACCTGGCCAACATTACAATGTTGCCATACATATAAATAACATGTTCATTTTCCATGTTCTTCTGTCAGAAATATTTTTTGGAAAATTGTACACCACACTCCAATCTTCTGACTGTGTAAAGGCAACTCATGGAAAATGTGTGGATTTCCATAGCTCCAAAACCTACTGTTCTACGTGTTTACATAACCACTTAAACAAAACCATGCCATGAACTTAAAATAATGTTCCAAAATGAATACTCACCTTACACTTTCAAATGTTGTAACTCGACTGACTAGACCTAGTATATATCTCAAGGTCACACGGCCTGCACAACACCCGGCCAACATTACAATGTTGCCATATATATAAACAACATGTTCATTTTCCATGTACTTCTGTGAGAAATATCCTTGGAAAAAACAGGTCTGCATGAACTTTTGATCACACCATATAAGACTAGAAATATCCAAATATTTCCTTCTAAAATCCGAATTAAATGGGATTTTTTTACCATTGATTTAAATAATTACTTAATTTGGAGTAGTGTAGGATTCGAAATATCCTATTTTTCGAATTAACCAATGTCAAATAATTAGCTATAACCTGCTGTGTATATTTTTATAAGAAAAGGAAATAAAATTATATGCTTAGCGTTTAGGATGAAATTTAGTAATATGTAGATATCTATATTTTTTATATTTAACATTGGTGTTTTTTCTTTATCTCTTATTAACTATCCTGGATGTAATCATTTAATTACGTTAACAACTTAGAGATTAAGAATGTGTAATTTAGTAATTTAGAAATAGTGTGCTCAATCACATTTACTAGACCAGAATGTGAGTAAAAATAATTTGTAATAAATATCTCAGTCACACTTGACAAGAATATAGAACCAAAGACACTCATCCACGGTTATCAAAATAATACAAGACTGATGTATTTCTCTACACACCCATTAACCCAGGAAAATTATAAGATTAGAGAGTTATAATTTAGAAACTGGTTTGCACCTGGGCTGTGGGCTTTCATTTCTCATCATGTATCACACATCAACACTGCTGGGTAGTCTAAGTGGCCTTTGTAGCGTTTAAAAATAATCAATGGAAAAAATGTTTAAAGTATATTCATATTAAACGGAAGGGAAATAAGCAAATCCCTCATATTAATAATTAATCGAGTAGGTCGCACGCACACTAGTACATAGTGATCCAAAAGTTAGGCAGCACAAAGAAAAAAAACTAGTATTTTGTGCAAACAATTCGCCATATTGTTGATTTATTCGGCACACATGATTCTGGAAAACTATGCACAAAGGATTTTTGGCATTCCATTTACGAATTGGCCTTAAAATAGTGTTCCAAAATGACTCGCTCTGCTCGTGAAGAATTCATCTTACACTTTCAAATTATGTAAATCAACTGGCTAAACCTAGTGTGTCTCAAGGTCACACGGATTGCACAACAAACAAACTCTTCTTGTTATTAATATAGGCCAATCAGGCATCAAACTTGTGGGGAGGCTACTCCAGGTGGCTTTTACAATAGATTAAAATATTCCATTGGAATAAGTATAAGGATTATGAATAAATACTTACCATACTATTTTAATAATTAGAGTGTCAACTAATATAATCTGTTCAGGAAAACTTGACTTTATTATGAATGTTGTAAACCGACACTTAGAACCCGTTTGGAATTCTTTCCCATTGAAAGAGTTTGTGTTCGATTTGGTGATTGGTTAAAATTAGCCTAAAACTTTTTTTAAATAAGTAATAAAACTGGTGGAAAATGGCTAGGTTAAGTATGATTTTACCTTCAGTAAGTCGACTAAACAAAGATAAAATAAATTAATGAACGAATATATGATTAGTGAAATTAAATGGTGCTTTTGATATTGAATGCCACGCAACCATGTACTGTGCATCTAGCATGGTTTGATGGTAACAAGGAGTTTGGTCTTGAATCTTAGTTAATTGTTTGAAGGGTGGTTTTCCCTAAATGGTTAACCAATCTCTCTTCAAGCAAATATGGGTACATTGCATTTAACACTACCGTCCCAATCCTACCCCATTAATTAAATTTAAATGAGTATATCACTTAAGAGTAGTGACAAATTTTCTTGAAAGTATAAAGGGATGATAAAATGCACTGGTTTAGTTTTGTAAAGCTCTGCTAATTTGTAAACCCTGGAGATAACATCTTCTTTCCCAAAAGGACAAATAGCGTGAATAACTTTTAGTTACTTTCCAACTTTCAGAAAGGGGCAAATTTACCATGAACCGATTATAGAAACCATATTATATATTATTCAACGACAATTCATTTACGAAAGTAGCTTATCATTGAGAATCAATTCCAAAAAACGTTCTATCACGATATTAAAACAGTAGATATTCTGATTGTACATTCTACTTTGTGTGTCAACTTGGTGTTGTCAGGATTGAAGAGGAGGTCAAAAAAACTGAAAGGTAAATTATAAAAGTTTTATTATATCAACTAGACTTTCACCAACAAAATATATAGTTTAAATAATCTGAGATAAGTTCCTTTAAATATTATAATGTTATATTCCTCTAGAATATTATTGGAAATTCCTATTTTAAAGATTCGAAATAAGCTATGAGCAGATAATAGAGACACTGAAAAAAAAATCAAATTTTAGATCTGATTATTTTAGAACAATATAACATATTGTTGGCCAAAATTTACAAACAGACAACTAATTTTTCACTTAAATGAATGTAAATGTATTTTATTTATAACAAAAAAGATCAGAATAGTGATATTCTGAACGGTCTATCCCAAATGTTAATATTGTAAACAAGAAAAGAAATGATAATATAGTTTCACCCAAAAACGTTACTATGCTAGTTATCATATATAAAAATTGTTAATGAAATATGACATTGTATTATAAAACGAGTTTCCATATTAGGTCTCGAAATATTTTAAATTATTTAATAGACCGTGTATGAAATAAAAAATATATTATAATATTCAACGTTTATTTAAAATAATTTTTATTCTGTGTATTGTTGTATACAAAATAATATTAAGTGTACACAAAAATTTCATACACAACTTTTAATGAGTTTTATCTATCTCATGGACGGGTGGAGTCGTGTTATTTATTTTTGGTTTATTTATCTTTTTGTTGCGTGTATATGTTGGCGATATAGTCATTTGGTGCATAAATATACCTATATTCGAGTTTGGTTATAACTTCCTCGGCTGTTCAGTCAACTTGGGCATAGCCTAATTTTTTTTTCTGCAGTCCGGTAAAAATGTTATCTATCAACGTTTAAAAACCTTTGTTTTATCCTCACTACCGCTGAATTGTAACGTCAAAATCTTCCAAAGTATTTTAATTTAAATTCCATTTAAATTTACTGTACATATATGGAATTTAAAATTTAGTATTAAATTTAAATGCAATCTGTTCATAGTAAAGATAATAAATTATTGTTAGCAGCGCTTGTTAAAATACAGTGAAGCTGTACAACTGTAGAGTCTTCACTTTTTATTTATTGTTTTGATCTCGCCTTTTAAAACCAAACCAGTCTGTTCAAGCACATTAACCTCTCGCACTGAAACTCACTTCTGTCTTCATTGTTGTTTGGAACATTCCAGTTTGTATACGTACTATGTGTCGTCTCTGTTTTTCCGTGTTTTCTAAGTTCAACGTTAATTTCGGTAGTCATTATGGATTCTATACTCGGGCCTTTATTTTTCAATCATGGAAAAATGTTGGACTTGTAGTATAAAAAGACAAGTATGCCTATTCAAGAGAAAGTACGTATTCACAAGATTCTCTGAAAGTGTACAATAAAAGAAATATGTATGCTGTGAGTTTGGTCTAGTGAATTCATTTGTAGGTATAACATTAAAAAACAAGAATAAAATATTAAAGGGACTTAAAAAAGACGAAAAGATAAAAAAGGAAATGATAACATATTGATGTGGTTCAAATAGTGTATACGTTTAGATATTCTTGTGAGTAGACCCATTTTGAAAGAAAAAGCTACGAAATTTAGAAAATTGTTTGGTATTTAATTTACGTGCTCCAACGGATGGCTTGATTTAAAAAAAAATTGACATGGCGAAACCTGTCAGAGTTTCTGTGAAAGATACGATACAGTTCCTATATGACGCTTGGATGAGTGTAATGCAGTAGACGATAGAAAAGTGCTTTAATAAAGCACAACTCACACACACTAGCTACCCGATAATGATGAAGAAAGGGAAGACGAATTACCGCTTTCCGAGTGGATTAAGCAGTTAAATGTCTAATAATGTGGAAATGAGCTTGATTCCTATGTGTCAATAGAAGATGACGAAGAAACATTTCAAGTGTTGAATTGTTCAGAAATTATCGCGGAAGTAAAAAAAAGCAGAGGCAGAAGATAGTGCTGAAGGAATGATTGAACAAGAGGAGGATGCCGACATCGTTTGTCCTACATTACACGATGCAATAACCAACCCCGTGGTGTAGTCGGCAGTGTACCTGGCTATGAGCATTAAGGTCCTGGGTTTGAATCCCAGACAGTACCTTGGGCATTTTTCCCTTTGTAGGAGTGATCCCATTCATTACCAGTGTTTGGTTAGGATTAATTTTGGTTAGGACTCACCCCGGTTCTACTACTTCATAATAACCATCATCACATCATTTCATTGTGGGTACGACATGCAGACAACCATCTATGGTATACACTGGGTAACGTTCTGTGCCAGCAGAGCGACTAATAGTCTACACATAAGTTGACCGAACATGGATGTCATGTCCCTCCCAGTCAAATGTTAAAAAAAAAAAAAGAAGAAATGAGAGCCACTGAAACTCTTTCGCGATTTTACTACTTCATAGAGAAACCTGTCGGTGTGTTTAATAAAGTGCAACATCCCTACATCAAGACGGACAGAATTTATATTACAGAAAGGAGAAGTCAAAAGACAATTACATATTACTACCAAGAATTGGGTTAAATGTAATTTATATAAATACACTAATTTTTTTACATATTCTTAATTCGTAAATTAAATGCAATCTGAAATCTGTGAAATTGGTACAACTTTTATAACATCACTCTAACGTAACGTATAAATCTGTTTGGTCACTTCGATGATTCCATTAACCAATTTCGACTATATATATTAACAAAATGTGTGTGTGTGTGTGTCTGTGTGTGTGTGTGTGTATGGAGAGAGAGAGAGACAATCGTTTAGTTTACAACAAAAAAATATTTTTCAAACTGAGAAATTTATAAGAAGATTTATAACACTGCCTCATACTCATTCTATGACAAAGTTTTTCTTGCCTTCTACAACATTAGATTTGCTTACATCTCTATAATTCTTAGACCAGGGGCTATTTGTATTAATGTGGCATCGTGAGCTCAATCACCCAATGTAATTAACCTATAATAGCTCCAACATTTTAGCGAAAATAAATAAAAAGGCACGCATTCAACAAAAAATACTTATGTAACTAATAGTGTAGTGACAAGTGCTGACTGCTAACAAGCAGGTAAGGGGAAATGTTATAACGAGATAATACTCCCTCCCCTAATGTTCATCAAGACAGAAGGGTTGGTAGCACATTCCAGAAGCCAAGTAGTGTGAGCTCTGGCCTTGGAGCGGTGACTAGGCCGGTATTGTATGTCTTGTACGTGAATGCGGAATAAAGTAATATTACACTGGTGGTATGCGGTGCGTGTAATAGACTCTTATAAAAGTGAAATGCTTAGAACGATAGTTTATTATTGACTTGTAATCTAGTATTGTTTATTTAATTTGAGTGTTTAGTAGTGGATGTGCTTCCAAAATTATTACATATTTTTAATATTATGATGTTCTCTGTATTTTGGTGCAAGTGTGCTATCTGATAGCTGGTGAGAATGAATGGTACTCCTCACTATTGTAGGCTATTTGTGACGATATTTATTTATTTAGCGCTATGGTTGGTTCAACTTTGTTTCCGTCCAAATTTAGCGGGGATACGGATGAGTCGTTTGAAGACTGGCTCTTTACTTTCGAGCTCTTGGTGGCAGCTAACAGATGGAAGGAAGAATCGCGTCCTTTGTTTTTGGGACTATACCTTACTGGGTCAGAGCAAAGCGTCTACCGCTCACGTTACCGCAAGACAAATGAGCATTTAACAACACTCGCAATTGACCTGCAGCACTTAGCAATGGAAGCGTACCCGAAGTTTAATTCAGAATCTCGGGATTATTTAGTCCATGACCTTCTTATTCAGTGTATAGTAGACAGTGACATTCTTGTATCAATGCGCCGAAATCCCACCGAAACAGTTATTTATCTTGTAATTCGAGGGGAAATGATGGAGGCAGTGTCAGAAATTTGGCGTGCTGTGCCAGTTGAACGTGTAGTTGCCGCCACTATTCCTGTAGTAGAGACAAATATAACACTTGTTTTATTGCAGCAGTCGATTCAAGAGGCAGTGGCGGGAGCACTTCGTACGATTTTAGAAGATAGAATACCTCCTGCTACGTCTCTGGTGAGTCACCAAAAATAGCTTGATTCTGCGCGTCAAGTATTTAAGTGCAGTTACTGTAAATACCATGACCATCGAGAGGACGAGTGCCGAGTAAAGAAACGTGACCCTCGGGATGGAGCTACACGGGATCAATCGGGACCACGTTGCTTTCGATGAGGAGAAAGAGGACACGTACGGCGAGAATGCGTGGCAACATTTTCGGGAAACTCGCGATCGCCAATGTAGATTGTTTTCCCCTACCTACATCGGATTCCCATCAGGCACTCGAAATTTCTACAATAAATAATCCAGTTGCGATCTACGCGTCTGGATCCATTCACTCCATTAAACCGGATTTCCTAATTGATTCTGCAGCTACAGAATGCATAATACGAAAAGACTTGTTGGAGCTCGTTAAGAGTCCAAAGGATTAACTTTACTCATCAACGATCTCAATACATGATGTAAGTGGACGTCAGTTATCAAGAAAAGGCCGGGTAACTCTACCTGGAATATTCGGTAATACTACGTACACACAAACTTTTTTTTGTAATTAAAGATATTTCCCAGACCACTCTGTTAGAATTGTCATTCATATTGGCACATAATCGTGATATAATTACTTCTCAGGACGACATCAATATCGGTGGAGTTAAAGTTCCATGCCATTATTTTAAGTATTCAAACTCCAAGAAATCCCTATTTCAAACACACGAGACACATGTTAATCTTGCGTCAACTGTCACCGTGCCTGCCAGGAGTGAATTGTTTTTACCATACGGCGGAATAGTGGCTTCAGAATTTTAAGAGTTGGAAGGTTGCTTGAATCCCAACCTTCAAGTAGCGGCCAAATACGGCATTCTCTCCTCCTGTATTTTGGTCACTGCTCGAAAGAATAGGATACCTACCTGATGTAGAAAAATCTTCTCCCGTGTGCTTCTCTCTCACTTCACAAAACAAACATCGTCAAGGAGCTGTATTTTTCGACCTTACCCAAGCTAAGTGTTCTGAGGTTACGCGTGTAGAGACAATAGCGCTATTAAATGAGTTTGCGGATATTGTGGCAGAAGATGATTCTGAGTGTGGTCGTACAAACCTAACATATCATCTAATTGAAATGGATGAGGCTAGACCATCAAAACAACATCCACGTTACGTTGCCTATAAATACCGGGAATATATTCGTAAGGACATCAGTCACATGGATAAACAAGGTAAGGTGAGTCCTTCTACTTCACCATAAGTATCACCTAGAGTCCTTACAGCAAAGAAAGATGGTGGCGTTCGTTTCACATGTGACTACCGAAAACTTAACGAACTTATTGATAAAGATGCCTATCCATTGCCACGTATGGATGACATACTTGAGCGTTTGTCAGGAGCAACATTGTTCTCATCTCTCGACATGGCAGCCGCCTAGCACCAGAAGATCGTCCCATAACAGAATTTATTACATCAGATGGCCTATACGAATTTAACGTAATGAGCTATGGCCTCTGTAATGCACCAGCTACCATCCAACGCCTCATGGATTTTATGTTAACAGGTATAAAGTGGAAAACCTGAATGTCGTGTCTAGATGATGTGATAGTATGGAGTCGGGATGAGAAACAACACAAGGAACGTTTGCATCAAGTTTTTACACGAATAGGCGATGCTGGCCTCAAAATCAAGCCTTGGAAATGTCAAATTATTCGGGACCAGATTACTTTCCTGGGAAACATAATGTCAGCGCAAAGGATCGTTACATTAGACGATAACGTAAATAAGGTTCAATCTTGGCCCATCTCTATAACTATGGAAAAAGTGAACTCCTCCTTGAAAACAGTCGGATACTATCGCTGTTACATCCGCAACTTTGCTATGATTGCTGCATCTCTACAGCGACTCACTCACAAAGGAATACCATTTGTGTTCGATACAACTTGCGAAACAGCCTTTGAGGAGCTAAAAAGAAAATTAGTGACCGCCCCCATTTTAGGGTTTCCCCGTTTAGAGTGTGAATGGCTGGTGGATTGTGAGGCAAGCACTGTTGGAATTGGGGCATACTTAGCCAGATTCAAGATGGCGAAGAAAAAGTAATTTCTTATTTAGAGCCGAGCCACCCTCTTACGAAGACAGAGAGGCATTATTGTACGACACGTAGAGAACTATTAGCCGTGTTGACTGTCTCCATTTCTTTCGTTAATACCTTGAAGGAAGTGAGGTAGTTCGTGTGCGTACAGATCATATAGCACTAACCTGGCACCACAATTTCAAAGAGCCTGAAGGGCAAGGAGCTCGGTGGCTGTAACGTATATCGCGATTCAACTATACGGTAGAACATCGCCCAGGTATTAGTGACCGCCCCCATTTTAGGGTTTCCCCGTTTAGAGTGTGAATGGCTGGTGGATTGTGAGGCAAGCACTGTTGGAATTGGGGCATACTTAGCCAGATTCAAGATGGCGAAGAAAAAGTAATTTCTTATTTAGAGCCGAGCCACCCTCTTACGAAGACAGAGAGGCATTATTGTACGACACGTAGAGAACTATTAGCCGTGTTGACTGTCTCCATTTCTTTCGTTAATACCTTGAAGGAAGTGAGGTAGTTCGTGTGCGTACAGATCATATAGCACTAACCTGGCACCACAATTTCAAAGAGCCTGAAGGGCAAGGAGCTCGGTGGCTGTAACGTATATCGCGATTCAACTATACGGTAGAACATCGCCCAGGTGTAAAACATGGTAACGTTGACGAACTTTCAAGAATAACTTGACACCAGTTCCAACGTGTGGATGAAAATTCCAATGTGAGGCTAGAGGCAAGCTCCCTCAACCCAGAAGCACAGTCGTGGAAACCCTGTAGTCAACTACAGCTCAAAATCTAAGAACCCCCATTTCTTTCCGAGATGCAATAGTCACACCCATAGTTTCAGCCGCACCTATGTGGAAGCATGCTGTGTCACCTGATGAGTTACGTCAGTTACAGTTAGAAGATATAGCGATCTGTCCTGTTATAAAGTAGAAAAAGGCTAACAATTGTCCACCCCATGAGAATGCCGTGGCACTTGGAAGAACCACCACGAGTTTGTGGGCCCAGTGGGACCAAATATAACTTGGCAAGGTTTTCTTTTTCACCGTTTTGAAGAAGTTGCAAATACCCATAGACTTCAGCTGATTGTCCTAAGAGTGCTTAAAACATAAATCCTACGAAGTCTTCATGACACACCCACTGGAATTCACTTAGGTATTCACAAGACAGTTGAAAAGGTCCGATTGTGGTTCTATTGGCCGGATCTCCGTCGAGACACCACAGCGTGGGTCCAGCAATGCCCTGATTGTGCAGCTAGGAAAACTGAAATAATAGCTAAGGCAACATTATAGAAGTTTAGGGTTCTTGAACTACTTCAGCGGGTTGCCGTTGATATATTAGGTCCCTTTCCAAGGACTAAGTGAGGAAAGAAAGTAATTATGGTTGTATCAGATTACTTTACTCATTGGGTGGAAGCGTATGCTCTGCCAAACTAGAGGGCAGTCACATATCAAGAGTCCTGGTGGACGAATTCAACAGCAGGTTTGGTGTCCCTACTGAACTTCACACCAACCAAGGCAGAAATTTCGACGGGACAGTAATAAGAGAACTCTGCGAGTTATTACAGATTGCGAAGAAGCGAACAACAGATTACCACCGTATGTCAGATGGCTTAGTGGAACGATTTAATCTTACGTTACTGGACATGATGTCTTCGTGGGTAAATGAAAACCAAAATGACTGGGACGTAAAGTTGCCTCAGCTAATGATGGCGTAACGTACGAGTTTACATGAAACCACTAAACACACCCCTTTTGAGGTTGTGTTTGAAGACAAGCTCGTTTACCAATCGATATAGTGTACGGGATACCAATGGAGCAAGTGGAGGCAGAAGTTACAACCAATTCGTATACAATGGATCTCCGTAATCGCTTAGAATCTGCATATGAACAAGTCCGAAAAAAATCTTAAAGTGGGACAGGAAAGACAAAAAGACGTATATGACTACCGATGCTCTGGGAAAGCATATGAAGTAGGTGAACAAGTGTGGTTATACACACCAGCAATAAGGGAAGGCCTGACTCCTAAGTAGCACAAATCATGTCAGGGTCCCTACGTCGTAAGGAAAATATTATCGGATGTGACGTACCGTATTCAATACACACTAAACACAAGAAAACGCCATGTGGTTCACTTAAATAGGCTTAAACCATACTCAGCCCGAGATCCATCACGAGAAGAGGTTGGGGCGTCATCGGTTGGTCAGAATAAAGGTGAAGGTACAAGGCGGGTGACGACAGATGACACTTCTTTGGAATTTCAAGCAACTGGCATCAATTACACGATTGAACTCTGAAGCTGGTGGAAATCCCCCAGGCTCTTCATAAAAATGCAGTGGACGTCAACACAGATGAAGAAGTACGTCAATACCCGCCCCGGAACAGAGCACAGACAATTTCAATTCAAGCCGGTTTTGATTGAATGAAGAAAAGTGTAAATAAACATATTTAATTTGTAAGGAATTTTTGTTTTGTAAATATGTATATTTGTTGGTGTTTATAAGCTATTGTGTTTTAATATTAAACTGTGAGTTTTGAATAAAGGAGGGAATAGTGTAGTGACAAGTGCTGACTGCTAAAAAGCAGGTAAGGGGAAACGTTATAACGGGACAATACTCCCATAGTGTTCATCAAGACAGAAAGGTTGGTGGCACATTCCATTAGCCAAGTAGTGTGAGCTCTGGTCCTAGAGCGGTGACTAGGCCGGTATTATATGTCTTGAACGTGAATGCGGAATAATGTAATATTAAAATAGCATATAATATAGAGTTATAACACACATAAAAATTACTAACAGAACCCATGATTTTCTATAAAAAGGATTTGAAAGGTTTGTTTACCAAACACCTGGAGGTTAACCCAATAACAACCTACTATCTGAAGTCAAAACATCTTGTAACCTAACTACCTATGTTCCAATATATTAATAAATGTGTTTATATCCAGGCTTCATTCCCTGTTGAGTGCAAAGTTATACAGGGCTTTCTTATTTAGGATTGGGCCTCTCAATTGGCTTTCGGAAATTTATAAATTAACCCCTAATAGAAATATCGGTTTTGGCCATTCTATTTTCAAGGGTGATAACCTAAAATATTTGTGGAGAGTTTGTTGTTTTGAAATTCGATGTGAACTGTAATGGTCTATTAATAGAATAGTTACTGGGGTACTATTCTATAAATCTACTTTAATACCCAATTAAAAGTCTTTGTTGTATTTAATATCATTTAGTCACAATCCTCAAGTATAATTAAGGGGGCAATTACCTAATGTTGTTACCTTTGTCTGACAGAAAATAATAATCTTATAACTAATAAACAACCATGTATTATAACATCAAACCTTTTTAGCATTAAACTATCTTTAATTTAACCTGTTTTCTATGTTATGTAAATATCCTTGACCTTATCTAGGAAATGATAAATATGGATAGCGTGAAGAAGTTTCAAACGTTTCGAATGTTAAAATCTAGTTTGAATAAATGAATAGAATCATGGAGTAATTTTGTAAAGATATAAATAACACAAGACAAAAAACTCATTGTAGAGCGAAATTTGAAATCCATTACTCATTTTTGACCCTATTTTCCCCATTTTACAGTATTGAAGATATAACTAATATCTTAAGATAATTTTGACTATTCATAAATGAATATATTTCTCCTTTCGTATGTTAAATAGCTCTTGCTCAAGTATTTTACTGACTATAAATATAAATGTTACTTCCCAATCTTTTTCTTTCTGCTTCGTTTCTCATTACTTTTCTAGGCTGTCTGAATAGTTCTATTCAAAGACTATGGATGAGAAAAGTATCAATTAAAAAATGTGTTCCCTCATTTGTGAAATAGAATAATGATGATCTATTTTAAAGTTCTGGGTAGAATTAAACGAGGGTTAGCAGTGTTTAAACGCTATTAGTTCAACTCAATTCAGTATTAGTGTTTTTTAGCGATAAAACATGAAACTATCCGTCCAGTAATTAACCGAATGAACGGGTTTTGTAATTCACTGTCGGTGATATCTGAATGAATAAACTTAGGACACGGGCTTAGAGAGAAGGGGGTTTATGGGGTTCAGTCCCTCCAATCGAAATGTTCCTAGGTTTTTATTATGAAGCTTAAAGATGGCCTTGTATCCAAATTCAAATAACTTATCAAGTCGTCCCCTTTAAAAAATTTGCCAAGGAAGGACCTTTTCACATATCTTCTAGAGGCATTTAATTTTAAAAAAAATTACAGGTGAATATTACTATAAATGGCTTCTGATTTTTATAAAAAGAAACACCCGTTAGGGGGCTTTTCAAATATCTTCTAAATATTAATAAAAAAAAATTCTCCAATCAGAGCTAGGACCACTCCAATTAAATTGTAAATGCATTCAATTTTAAAATAATGTGCTAAGGAAATACCACTTTAAATAGCTTATGACTAAATGAAAAAAAATCCAGGTAAAGAACATTCCAAATAGCTTCTAAGGACATTCAATTTTAAAAAATCTCCGGTGGAAGAGTATTTCATATAGCTTTTAGAGGCATCTAATCTAAATTTAGAAGCCTCATTTACTTGCCTTTTACTCTATTCATAAATAGGCCTTTAGAGTTATGTATTTTACTTTGTTTCATGATCGTCTTCAGGACTGTATGCATTTAATTAAGCCATTGAGTAATAGATTAGGAAGGTTGATTTTGAAGGAAATATAACAACATTTACTAGAATGTAAAGTGTTAATTATTGTTTGTAAACTAGATTTCAGTAAAACTGGCTAGAATATGAAACCCAAATTCCATATCCACGGCTCACCAGATAATACCAGTCCGATGAATTTTTCCCCGTCCCCACAGACCCAGGTAACTAATAAAAGAGGTGTTCCAGTTTAGAAATTATTTGGCTCCTGAGCGGAGGGATATTATACACCATTTTAACAACCGTCAACATTAGCTGGTTGGCCTACTCTAAGTGATTTTTATAACACATAAAAATATTTTATTTGAAATAATATAAAGCATATTCGTATTAAAGTGGATGTAAATATCTTCATAGTATTATAGAATACCTCGCATGTCAAAAAAGAAAATTAATTGTTTGCTAGATTAAAGAATGCGTGATATATTTAGTATCCTATATTTTAAAGTGTCCAAAAAGAAATAATCTACATCGAACGTTTAATACATGGAATTAGTGTGCTCCAACACACTAAGTATGTAGACTCACTCGCCCCTCCTAATTTTCTAGACATTAAATGTAAAATAGTATTCAGTAGGCCTATCCCACATTAGTCACACAAATTAATAAGTTAACTCGGTAAATACAGACTTTGATGCATTTGAGATAAACGTCAAAACACGTATAAGCGTTTTTAATGACGTATTTAGAACGTCTGTAGGAGGTGCCCAAGATTACTTACCTATCTCGTTTTCTCAAAGATTTGTTGTAACCCTGTTGTTGATATCCGATATTATACTAAATAATGCTTATACGGGTTATTTGAACAGTTGTTTAACCAACGTAGAATACTTACCACACGTAAACAATATAATAGAATCCTTTATCTCTGATATGAAAATAGGTGCTCCTATATCTATCCATCTATCTATCTCTCTGTCTATCTCTCTATCTATCTCTCTGTCTATCCAAAGTCAGTGATGTTTCGGAAATGAATTATTTCGACGATGAGAAAGTAGTAAATTATTTAAGAAAATGTTCACTATGAAATAAGACTTGATTGTCTATCACAGAAAACTCAAACAACAAACTTTAATTTGTGTCGGTAAAACTTTGATATCCCATATACTATAAAAATTCTATTGAGATTGTCTCAAAATATATAAAATTTTTATCCTTATGACTAAAAGCTAGTTGTACTTTAATCTCATATATTAAAATAGAGAAAACAAATATGACCAACATCACGATATATTTTCTCTTTTTCATGTTTAACTACTCATTAGGACTATCAGAATGTATACACTAATGATGTAAGAATGAAGATATTAGCTTTTAAATTAATATTACCTCCATTTGTGTGATGGTTATTTAGAAAAGTAACAGAAAAAACCTACTTCAATACATCCGACCTAAAAACGAACCA
>CABFWO010008035.1:8639-20516 GCA_902155825.1 Timema genevievae | reverse complement strand
CTTACACACCTATAGAACAACTCTCCATAGCAGGTCTCTTACACACCTATAGAACAACTCTCCATAGCAGGTCTCTTACACACCTAGAGAACAACTCCCCCAGCTGCCCTCATTAGATTCTCTATTTCCTCCTTTCGAAGGTCTACCTGAGGACCTACAATCGACAGACCCGCTACTCAGGTATAGGCTACGACAGGCCTAATAATCTGGTGGCCAAACAAAACAAACCAAAGTACTCTAAGAATAAAAAAAGCTATCATATTATGTTCATACTGATGTGCTTTTGGACGTAGCTGTACTGTCTAAATAGTGGTCAACATACTCCCATTTGGTATCTTCAAGCCAAAAACTTTGCAATGGCTAATTTGGACACATTAATGAAATTAACGAGTTATGTTTTATAAAACAAGTTTTAAATAGGAATTAATAGCCAGAGCTATTATTTATGCTTTTAGTGGGAAATTACTCCATCTAGATATCATATTCTGAAAATTGAAAAATGATACCTGGACACGGGTTCGATTCCCGTGTCCAGGTGTTATTTTTCAATTTTCAAAATATGATAAGTTTTAAATAGTTAAATTATTGTGTATTACAAAATGAGATAAAATAAAACTAGGCCTATCTGTGTGTATCAAAGGATCTATATTTATATATATATGATCAAAAATTATTTTTCTTTAACTAATTATAAATAGTTAATTGTGTACACCTCATAGGAATGTCTAATTATACATAACATCAGCCCCATTAATTACTTTACTCGTAAACCATAATGATTTGAAATCATTGAATCAATATTTATAGCTTATAATTATACACTAATTGTTACCCGCCTCGGTGGCGTGGTTAGCTAAACGCGCTAATATCGTGCTGAGCTAGACTGCCGAGGACGGGGGAATAGAGGCTTGAATCTCGCTCGGGTAAACTAAGGGTGGTGGTTTTTCTCTAAATGGTTTTCCCGTTGTCCTTCCACGCAAATGTGGGTTCACTTCCTTCTATATTCAACCTTCCCATTAGCGTAATTAGTAATTAAGCGTGTATCCCGAACGGATAGTAAGACGCGGTGCTAAGTGTTATTATCATTATTATTATTATTACACTATTTGTTAAAATTGTACGATAAATGTTTCACAGTCGAATGACCTTGGTAACGTAAGCAGAGATAAATTCATATATGTCAGCATAAAATAATATTATCTCTATTTTTCTCTCTAGATGCGCCTTAGGAATAATATAAAAAATATATAAGTAGAAAGAACTATCTGACGAAAATAAACTTACTTTCAATTTTGCCTTTAATCCGCCTTGGTGGCCGCATGGTTTAAGGCGCTACTCTTACAGTAGACTAAACTACCGATGACGGGGAAGATTGAGGTTCGATCCCGGTTAAGTGTACTAGGGGTGTTTTCCCCTTAAATGTTTTTTTCCCACTCTCCCTCCACGCAAATGTTGGTACACTTCCTCTTAGTTCAACCTTTTTATTTAACCCCGCGTCTTACTACTAACCCCGTTCGGGTTATATGGTAAGGGTTTTAGAAATTGGGTAAAATATTTCCAAGAAGTGGAGCCGCATTTGCTTCGAGAGAGAGTGGAAATTTTTTGTTGTTGTGAAAACACCCTCAGTATGCTCGACCGAGATTCGAACCTCGATCTCTCTAATCATCGGCAGTCTTGTCTACTGCGAGAGTATCGCGTTAGACCACTCTGCCACCGAAGAGGGTACCGTTCAAACTGATATGCTAGGCAAAATAAAAAAAAACATATCTAACAAAGCAACCTTTTAATTATTTTGAACAAAGATTTTTTTTAACTGCACAAATATGTACTTTAACAAGCGTTCCTTACCCCCTTAAAGTTTTCCCTCTGCTTCAGGGAAGACATATTATATTTTACACGTAAAAAAGTATCCATACAGAAAGTTATAACCGACCAAAAATTCCAAAAACTTGAATACATCTTCTTTTAATAAAACTACTAACTTACAAATTAAATTACCCTCTTCGGTGGTCGAGCGGTTTAAGCCGTCACTATCACGATAGACTTGGGACTTCCGATAAAGGAGAGATTGGGGTTAGAATCTCGATATATTGCAATGAAGTTTTTTTTCCTAAAATGATTTTTTCCCACTCTCCGCAAACACTGATACACATGCTTTAAATTCGACCTTATATGTCTCTGACTCATAGGTGTAAATTAATAGGTACGTGTTTTACCCGAGCGGGTAACGAGACGCGCTTACAAAAAAAACTTACCAATTATTTTACGCTCTCTGCTAATATCCTTGTATCACTCCCTATAGTTATTTTATCACTGTATAAAACATCACTAGGCACCACGCACTGCGCTTCATTTGTCTAAACACGCTCTCAAAAACATCGCAACCAACTTACGAACACGAATTGTCTTCAGGAATGAACAAAACAAGCCGCCTAAAGTTAAACAAAGCGCATGTCGCAGTTTGTTTCTTTTTTTGTTGTTGTTGTTATTTTTTTTGGCAGAGTTACAAAACGGGGATTCACAACAAGAAACAATCAGAGATAAATGATTCATCTGAATTTCAGCATGTACAGTCCAGTTTTAATATAAAGAACCTTATCTGACAGCTATATAAAGTTACCAGATCTATTTTCTTGTATTCATACGTTAAAGTAATGTGATCTGCAGTTGTCACTTTTGATAGAAAAATCACTATCTATTAGATAACAAATAATAAAGTAAAATGTTATCAAATTTCGGCAGAAAAAAGAAAGTTTTAGATCTTCTTTAAAAGTCCTTAGTTATGAAAACTGCACTGTATGATGTGTGAAAACATATTGCCAACACAACAAGCACGCTCATTTCATCGAGAAGGTTTTTTGGGAGATCATACGATTGGTAAATAAAATCGAATATGGGATTATAAAAGATTCTCGTTGAGTGACCTTGAATATTAATTGATAGGTAAACAGTGGAAGGGATATAAGGGGTCACGGATGAAAGCCCGATATGGTTGACAAGATCTCGTTCGTTCAGCCAAGTTCAGATGTGTTGACGTGAATGAATGCTACCCATACCAGTGGTACCCAACATTTTTTTTATTCGAGTATGTAATATATTAAAAAAGTAATGGATGAAGTGTATTTTTTCTTTAATAAACTGTATATAAAATATTCTTTTAATACTTTATCCATAGAGAATCGCGCGTTTTCAGAAGTAATTTCAATACACTAAGTTTAAATTTTTTTTTTTTTTGTAAAGACCAACTCCGTTGTATTTTGAAGAAGCATGTGACGCGCTGGCTCCCTCCACCCAATAAGAATCCAGTCTTCACAACACCTGTTGCCAGGAGTCTTTCCATTAGTTGGTTTTGACACTGCTGACAAGGGGTCCAAGAGGCAAGGGGTAGGTCATATATAAGCCGCTTGCGCGTATGAATACACACAGTGCCAGTGACATAAGTCTATGCAGAACACGGAATAGAGTGCCAGTGAAATATATTAACAGTTCGATTCATCACGCGGCTCGTTAAAACAGTGCCGGTAACATAAATCTACAGAACTCTGTAATAAAACAGTGCCGGTAACATAAATCTACAGAACTCTGTAATAGAACAGTGCCGGTAACATAAATTTACAGAACTCTGTAATAGAACAGTGCCGGTAACATAAATCTACAGAACTCTGTAATAGAACAGTGCCGGTAACATAAATCTACAGAACTCTGTAATAAAACAGTGCCGGTAACATAAATCTACAGAACTCTGTAATAAAACAGTGCCGATAACTTAAATCTACAGAACTCTGTAACAGAACAGTGCCGGTAACATAAATCTATAGAACTCTGTAATAAAACAGTGCTGGTAGCATAAATCTACAGAACTCTGTAATAAAACAGTGCTGGTAACATAAATCTACAGAACTCTGTAATAAAACAGTGTTGGTAACATAAATCTACTAGAACTTTGTAATAAAACAGTGCCGGTAACTTAAATCTACAGAACTTTGTAATAAAACAGTGCCGGTAACTTAAATCTACAGAACTCTGTAATAAAACAGTGCTGGTAACATAAATCTACAGAACTTTGTAATAAAACAGTGCCGGTAACTTAAATCTACAGAACTTTGTAATAAAACAGTGCCGGTAACTTAAATCTACAGAACTTTGTAATAAAACAGTACCAGTAGCTTAAATCCATAGAGTACATTAAAAAATATTAGAGAGAAAAATCACGGTAAATCAATCTGTGAAATTCATAAAAACTGTCATTTTATATCATATCTTCAGTACCGAGGGTGTAATCATTCAAATAAATCGTGTGTAATATTGAAAGTCTTGTTTATTTAATACCAATGGTATCCTACATTTTTTTTATTCGCGTACCACCGGAAATAATTTCATCTTCAACTTTGTACCAATCCGCTTCGGTGGCCGCGTGGTCCGGTCTAACGCGCTACTCTCGCAGTAGACTCGACGGAGAGATCGAGGGGTTCGAATCCCGGTTTGGTTTGCTTGAGGGGTGGTTTTTCCCTAAATAGTTTTCCACTCTTCTTCCACGCAAATGCGTGCACAACTACTCTGAGTTCAACCTTCCATTTATCCCCAGCCCATTAACATAATTAGTAAATATGCGTAACCCGAACGGGTAGTAAGACGATGTGCTAAAAAAAACCTTATCTCAGTCGGGTAGCGTGTCTTTCTACTGAGCTAAAGGTCCCGGGGTTCGATCCCCAGTGTGACAGGAAAATTATATCATTGTTAAAGTGTGGGTTTCTGCTTAGAAGGTAATGGATTAACGGCCGGGGGACTAGATGTTGTGTCTGTTGTAGAGGTTAGTTACAAGTTGTGTGCTGATATAATTAATCGGTTCATAAATTACACGTAATAACCCTCAAATAAATAAATACAAATATAAACCATATGGTCTGGTAGTTCACAACAGGAAGGAAAAGGAAAAGGTTATATTACTCTTTTTATTTATTATATAATATGTTACGGGTAATGTGTGGAATCTGGATAATGTCGAGATTAGCCGGGAGATGTCATTATTAGCAAGTCGCAGTGTACAAAGTCAGAAATAGGAAGTGATTGAACTCATTTTACGACAACTAACCGGATAGTATCGACAAACTAGCCAGCATGACTTGGATAATGTGGACTAATATTATTTGTGAAACGTTTCAATAAGAATTTTATTTTGAAACAATATTTCGAAATTGGACAATAAAGTGGATCGTGGCGTTGAAATGCCTCATTTTATGCTTTATTTTCCACTAACCTAACCTAGCTTAACCTAACCTAACTTAAACTAATCTATCATAGGCTAAATTCACCTAACCTAACATAACCTAACCTAACTACCCTAACTAAACTAGCCTCAACCATAGAAATTGTCACTATAAAAGTGCGGGTGGATAATGTAAATATTATCTGCATAAACTTCGAAAGACATTATTCAATCACCTCTCATTCGACATTATCCACGTATTTTGGATAAGGTCAACATTATCTGAATAATATTGACTTTACCCGGGTTTGGACTTTACCCATAGCATATATATATATATATATATAATATGTTAGATTGTTTCTCGTCACCAAATCCTATTTGTACACTTTATTTACATATTAGTCCAGTTAAGAGTCCACACTTAATAATATTTACTCCGACTCCCAATGAGTCAGTAGCGCACCCATGAATTAAATTGCGGGAGTGAGCGAGGCTTGAAAAAAAAAGGGGGGGGGGTTATATTGTATAAAAGATCATCTTTTTTATACTTTTCTTAAAATGGGAATTTGAGAAGTATTTTTTTTAATATCCATATTGTGTTATACCTTTTGAATATCAACTGGTAAAATTTGTCTTTAAATCCTTGCTTATACTTCCGGCCCATTGTCAACACTTTACGGGGCCATGGTACTGATTTTGGGGGGTGGAATTGTTAGAGCGTTTTGTGGGTTCAGACCCTTTCAATCCCTTCGAAAGTATTATTAATAATACTACATTCCTATGCCTCCTCAATAGCAAGGCTAGTAACTAATTTTGAGGTCTATAAGCATTTTTAAAAAAAGCTACATACAACTGCAATTATATTTAAAGTTATTTTAAATTACCTCAACAGGGATTTAATATTTTGACAAATAAACTCATTTTATCTTTTTTTCAGGGGACTTCACATAAGACCAGATGGTACAATCCAATTTTCATATGAACGGCCTTTTACATGATATACACCTTTTTTTCGGTCAACATATTATATTATTATTTTATATGTATTGATAATATTTATCAAAAGTGACAGCTGTAGATCACATGACTTGACGTATGGATACGTGAAAGTAGATCAAGTAACTTTTCTAGCTGTCTAATAAGGCTCTTACTATGAAAATAGGATTTTATAACTCTCACCACATACATACAAATGTGCATTTATTTGGTGTACTACCTGGGTGCTTTATATTATTATTGTGTGATATTAGTATAAGAGGGGGTAGTGCCCCCCTTGACCCCTTAGTGCTTTATATTATGTATTGTGTGATATTAGTAGAAGAGGGGGTAGTGCCCCCTGAGTGCGCCACCACGAGAGGTTAGTGACGCGCCGACAGTGAGGCGGCGCCCCCGCCGTTGATCAACTTGAGCAGATCGCTGACGGTCATGGTCTTGAGGACATCGTCGGCGTACGTCTTGATGGTGCTCGAGAGGTAGTTGAGGATGTCCGGTTTGAACTGGACCAGGAGGTCTGGTACCAGGTCGTCCAGGATCTGATTGACGAGTTCTCCAAGAGAACCTCCTCCCACCAGACCCTCGAAATGCAGCTGGAGGAAACAAGACAAACAGAGGGTGAGACTCGCGTGGGTAAGGGGTTCGGATCCCTGCTTAAAGCTTGATTCACACGCTCGCAGAAAATAGAGAACAGGATCTGTTTTTTGAGTGACGCGGCAATTCACACTCTGTATGTTGACCCATGATGCATTGCAACGGAAATATAAAACAGACGATTACTTACATGATTATTTGATTAACGTAAGCAGAATATGGCTTACCTTAAGCTTCTGGAAAGTATGATAGACCGCCACATTCTGCTTACTTTAATATTTCGGAAAGTGTAATAGAGAGTCACATTCTGCTTACCTTTATGCTATCGTAAGTAAAATCGACTGTCAAATTCTTCAGAAAGAGCGTTCCATTAGTAGAACCAATCTGCAGCAGCCCGTTGGTCACGTTCAACCCAGTAATCTCGGCCCTGAAAGTTCATACAAACGAATGATCTGTATCTCATCATCACATGTTCCTTTCGAGTGTTTGGGCATAATGTACGTTTTTAAACACAACCATGTGCCTACGCCATGGCATTAGGAACTCGAAAGTACAAAAGTACACCAACTATCTCTATCTGGAGTAAGTTCTATCCAGTCCACCTCATTACACCCTATCATTATCTTGAGCTAGTTCTATCCAGTCTACCTCATCATAACCTATTCCTAAATTGATCTAATTCTATCCAGTCCATCTCGCTACACCGTCTCTATCTAAAGCTAGTTCTATCCAGTCAACCTCATTACACCCTATCCCTTTATTGAGCTAGTTCTATCCAGT
Organism: Timema genevievae; assembly: GCA_902155825.1. Classification (NCBI taxonomy): domain Eukaryota; kingdom Metazoa; phylum Arthropoda; class Insecta; order Phasmatodea; family Timematidae; genus Timema; species Timema genevievae. Next base: position 12,940 of record CABFWO010008035.1, on the reverse strand, counting down.
CCACCTCATTACACCCTATCCCTTTATTGAGCTAGTTATATCCAGTCCACCTCATTACACCGGGTCTATCTAGAGCTAGTTACATCCATTACATCTCATTACACCGTCTCTATCTAGAGCTAGCTACATCCAGTCCACCTCATTACGCTCTATCCCTTTATTGAGCTAGTTGTATCCAGTCAATAACCTGAACAACGTTCTAGAATCTTCCATTCGCGCTGCATGTCCTGCCCATCGCAATCGTCGAGACTTGATGATCTTAACAATATCTTGTGATGAGTACAGTGTATGTAACTCATAATTATGTAACCTCCTCCACCCCATAATATCTTCATCTCTTTTTGTACCAAATATCTTCTTAAGCCCCCTTGTTTTCGAACACCCTAAAAATCTTTTCGTCATGTTATGAGAGATCACATTACACTCCTATCTGTTCCTCTGCTTGTCTGTCTGTCTTCTGTACCGGTTTTTATGGATTTTGTTGAAATTCAAATTTGCTATTTAGATTTTCGGATTAGGTTTAAATTAGCACACATCACTATCTTATGTTCGCGCATCCCAGGTTGAGAATCACTACCCTAGACTTGAGGTCGGCCCCTCTGACCACTAAGCCCGTTGAAGGGGAACTCACGTGAATGGTCCCTTGCCCCAGGCGGGTATCAAGTTCCCGACGACCCCGGTGATGTCGTAAGTCCCGTCACAGGTCACCCGGGAAACGGACACCCCGAAGGTCGCCTTCAGAGCCAGGGCGTTCACGTTGATTTCTTCCAGGACGAAAGTGGACAGATTGTGTATAGCGATGGTGGGTACAACTCCTGTTATACTGGAACATAGTGGAACATTGGGCTGTGAGGGGAACTGTCTAGAGATGGACAGGGATGGAACATTGGGCTGTGAGGGGAACTGTCTACAGATGGACAAGGGTGTAGCTGTGAGGGGAACTGTATAGAGAAGGACAAGGGTGTAGCTGTGAGGGGAACTGTATAGAGATGGACAAGGGTGTAGCTGTGAGGGGAACTGTCCAGAGATGGACAAGGGTGTAGCTGTGAGGGGAACTGTCCAGAGATGGACAAGGGTGTAGCTGTGAGGGGAACTGTATAGAGAAGGACAGGGGTGGCCCTAAACATTTACTGGGAGGCGGGGTTGAGGCATAAATCAGTGGTGTAGCCAGAATGAACTCATAGGATGTGTCCCTAGCTGTTAGAGTCCAAGAAAATGTTTGAATATTAATTACCTCTAGAAGCTATTTGAAGTTATTCTTTATGAGCGCTTTGGGCCGACTATTTAATTAATGTAATTCCAAGCAATGACCTTTTTTCGTTTATAGTTTCTAGCTTTAATAATAAATAACAAAAATATGTTAAATTCATACATTACTCTGTAGTTCGTAGAAAAATAATTATAGCATGTATAAAAAAAAAGAACTATATAAATATTTTGATAACGTTTTGCTCTATATAAATTAGCTAATTACAGATTTCAAATGTGTATAGGATTTTCTAAATTTAACATAACGTAAAGTTTTTAGGAAAACTGGCAGTATAGATTTAAAATTTAATTGGTTATGGCCTTGTATATGAGGTATTTAAGTTAATTTTTTTAAATTGTGAATTTCAGGGGCATTTTTTTAATGTACATTACTGTACATATTTTTGGATATCATGGTCGTGAGGTCTGTCATAAAATGAAGTCTATGTATTGGGCACATTTTGTGCTCTATCTTTTAATTGCACTTCATATGATTTACGTTTATGTTAAAGTTATTTGGGGTCCGAGGCTAGGGGATTGGGATGGAGGGGATTTGTCTTGGGTGCGCCCCTGCTGTTGGTGATAATTTAAAGTAGTTCCGCTCACTGAAATGACCAGTTTATTAGAGTGTTTTCAAAATCTCCTACAAAATAGTATCAGAGCATTTACTAGCCTTACCCTCTTGATTACTTTAAAAGGGTGTTACACGGGGGAGCACTGAAAGCGTTGCAGCTGTTTCTAAACTCTGGATTATTTACGAAGTGGTTTGACATTTCTTAAAATGGTTTTCAACAAAATTTAGGCTTAAGTTTTGACCAGTTAAAGAGTTTAAACTTTAAATTTAAAGTTTAAAAATAGTCTGGTAACTTATATAAAACTTTAAAAAACAATCCCACATTTGCTTCAATTTTTCTGTTGTGACCCAATCAAAACAAGAATTTATTTGATGGAGGACGGCTAGTTATAGGTCTCTATCGTTTTACTTTAATCTCTGAAGTATAAATATTGGCGTAACGCGTAGTTAAATTTTTTCTAAAAAATTTAAACTTAAAATTTAAACTTTATATCTAAATAGGGACCTGTTGATAGCTTTAGCTTACAGTTTGGTGAAAACCATATTTAAAAATATAAAACCACTTCTTCAAAAATGCGGGATTTCCAAACGCATAAAACGCCCTCCCTATGTAACAGCCTTAAGAAAACAATACAAAAACTACAAATAAGCTATTGTTGAAGAAATAAAAGTTCAGACAGTCTAGGAAACCTTGCTACCCGTTATTTGATTTTTTTTTTGCCTCCAGATTATTTTTTTTGCCTCACTAGTGGGAATACAAAATGTTTAAGTTGGCGACATTGAGTTGGAACGTACTCTACGCCTTCCTCTTGGATATTGACGTCTATGTTGGTCAGTGTGAGGGGTTCCAGAGCGGGGATCCCCAGAGCCTCGTTAGGGGATCCCATGCTAGCCCTCAGCTTCTCCAGCAGTGCTTTCAGGTTGTCGTTGATGGACGCGCGGTGCTTCGTCAGTGCTGCCAACTCTTCGTAGTACGTCACTGGAACGAAAAATATAAAGGAGCGGGTTCACTTAAGGGTGAATAATCATGGACGACACTTCCTTCCCCCGTGCCCTTCCCCCCCTCCCCCACGCTCTCAATATTTTGTGCTTTGAGCTAGAGTCATCTTTAATATAAAATCTAATCGATTGACTTTTTTTTAAATAGTTTACTCGTTTGCAAGTATTCATTTAGTTCACACACGCACGCCCTTATTAAATAGATGGACCTTGCATAATTTATGTGGACACTAGCGCTGTTATGGTAGGCTCATCCTGGAGGGTGGGATGATATATTTTGTTATCTTTCTTAAAACATACTTGAGAAACAGATTGTCTAAAATACTATCAGCCACGTGACCGTGTGTGCGTCACTCACATAAAGATGTTTTTAAATAAGTCAGAATTTATATTATTAATACTATTATTATTAAAGGGGGTGTTTGTTCAAGTCAATAGTCACTTAAATTAAATGCTAATTATTTCACACAGTAGGGGCTAGGCCTGTATTTATAAATTCTATCAGATATGGAAAAAACTATCGATAACAATGCTATTTCTCAAGGGCGTAGTGAGAATTTAATTTTGTTGCGGGGATTTGTTTCAAAATCGTAAGTTTATGACATGATGTTAAGACTTACTTCTAAACCCTGAGAAATAAGAACATTGTTATTTTATATAGTAGGAGTGGACATTTGTTTGTGTAAAAAGGATCTGGGGGGAGTAAACATAAAAAAAAGTTTTTTTTTAGGGAATTTCTAACCTCGTCTCCCACAGTTAACGTTAGAAAATGCTCTTAGAAGCTATTAAAATTGGTCTTCCCTCGGAGATTTATTGAAAATTATATTCTTTTAGAAGCTATCAAAACAGTGCTCCCCCGAATTGTTTTTTGAAATTTGAACACTCCTAGAGGCTATTTGAAGTACAGTAGCCCCATGGCTTCTTTGGTGCTGACTGACAGCTCACAGCTGACGGCTTTGAAAAGCTACCAGACCAAATTATGTATCCCTACGCCGAACCATATGATCTGAAAAAACATGTGTTTAGCAGCTGTCACTTTTGACAGTCAAAATTTAGGTATGTACCTAAATGTTGACTGTCAGAAGTCAGCTGTGAGCTGTCAGTCAGCACCAAAGAAGCCGTGGGGCTACTGTAGTCATTCTTCGACAATTTTTTGAAATTTTTGATGCCTCTAAAAGCTATTTGAGGTGGTCCTTACGCCAGCAAATTTTTAAGATTGGATGCGTTTAGAAGCTATTTGGAATGGCCATCGCATGCCCTTAAAAACTATTGAATGTGGTCTTCCCCCAACACATTTTTGAAAATAGTATACTTTTAGAATCCAAATAGAGTGGTCCTTGCTTGACTTTTTTTTAAATATTATATACGTATAGAAGTTATTTGAAGTGGCTCCCTACGAGTATTTTTTTTTTAATCGGATGCCTCTAAAAGCCATTTAGAGTGATATTTGCCTGAAATATTTTGAAAATTAAATACCTCT
>CABFWO010008034.1:0-11747 GCA_902155825.1 Timema genevievae | reverse complement strand
GGGGTCAGAACAATGTTTACTTAAGGCAGAGAGACAGGCAAGAATGCCGCAGTGACCCAGCCACCCCAAATGGACACACAATAATAATTAAAGTTTAGAGTTCTTTATAACTTTAATAGTAATTTATGTATTCACTGATAATACAGTTTTTATCATTTAAATTAAATGTAAGTTAATTATTTTTTAATATAATTTTATAACTTTTAATTTTAAATATTTATAAAATATATTTTTTCTTTTCACTATACTGTTTATTGTGAATATTTCACATAATTAATTTACACCTCTACGTTAATAATTATCTGCATTTTATAAATTGCCTACAAAATAGTGGTTATACCTTTGAAAAAAAATATTGACAAATATGGGAGAAGGGGGGCTCGGGCATTTGCTTATTTTTTCTTAAAAAGGTTTAAGGGTGTCCACAATGTCCAAAAATGTGCTTACATAATTCTTTAACTACCCTTTCTTGACCAAACGTGAACACTTCTAAGGAGACCCCCATGTATACATTACAGCTCAGTATCCGATCAGTCCTTAACAAATTATTTTAATCTTGTTTACAAAGTCCTTAATCACATGACCGGGCTAACCATGAGAAATACACTTCGTCGAGTAAAACACTTGGAAATAAAATCGTCTACAGTCTACAGCAAGGAGCCAGCAGACGATACTCGTCTAATTAATAGACACAACCTTTTTGTAGAATACGTCCTGGATGTTCTTAAAATGTAGGTTAAATGCAATCACAATAATTATATGTATGACACGAATCTTTTTTTTTTCCAAGTTTTATCTAAAACTAATGATTTGTGCCGGGATTCCGGATGTAATAAAGCAAATCATTATATTTTTAATATTACTTCAGTGCTTCATATAATATTTGTAATAACAAATTATAAATGTTTATATTTTATACACTCTTTCTGAGAACTTAATAGGTCCCAAAAAATCGTTTACGAAGCTCCACGCTTCCCCTGGGTTTACAGAAATGACACCCGCCTGTTTCGATGGCCGCGTGGTCTAACAAGCTACTCTCGTGGTAGAATAGACTGCCGATAATGGAGATATCGAGGTTCAAATCCCGGTTGGATGTACTGAGGGTGGTTTTCCAAACTAGTTTTCCCACTCTCCCTCCACGCAAATTTGGATACACGTCCTCTAAATATAACCTTCCTAATCCCTAAAGCGTAGTAAGTACATAAGCGTATAGCCCAAACGGGTAGTAAGACGCGGTGCTAAAAAAAAGTAATGATCCACCCGACCTCCGTTACCGGTAAACCAGCAGGCAAAACGAGATTGGCGCCTTTCTTTGCGGGATGGTTCCAGCTGACGTTTAGAGACACCGCCAGGTTCCCGTGCCATTGGCAGGCGTCGCTTCATTGTTTTGAGGGATGGTTCCAGCTGACGTTTAGAGACACCGTCAGGTTCCCGTGCCATTGGCAGGCGTCGCATTGTTTTGAGGGATGGTTCCAGCTGACGTTTAGAGACACCGCCAGGTTCCCGTGCCATTGGCAGGCGTCGCATCATTGTTTTGAGGGATGGTTCCAGCTGACGTTTAGAGACACCGCCAGGTTCCCGTGCCATTGGCAAGCGTCGCATCATTGTTTTGAGGGATGGTTCCAGCTGACGTTTAGAGACACCGCCAGGTTCCCGTGCCATTGGCAGGCGTCGCATCATTGTTTTGAGGGATGGTTCCAGCTGACGTTTAGAGACACCGTCAGGTTCCCGTGCCATTGGCAGGCGTCGCATCATTGTTTTGAGGGATAGTTCCAGCTGACGTTTAGAGACACCGTCAGGTTCCCGTGCCATTGGCAGGCGTCGCATCATTGTTTTGCGGTCGATGCGTTCTTTGGCACTTTCCAATCCGATCGATCGCTCGATCAGGAGAACATAACCCCGGTGCTAAGTAACCCGCCTCGCCTGATAACAGTGAAGACGTGATAAGAACACTTGTAAATCTTATTGGCGTGACCTACATTTCAACGGCGCCTTGAAGCACTGATAAAGTGATAAGAGAGTAGAACATTCTATATACATGTATTATGTTTAGTTGACTTGCCACTTTGTAGATTAATTACTTACATTTGCTTGGGTGGACAATTTTTTTTTAGCACCGCGTCTTACTACCCATCCGGGTTATATGCTTATGTACTAATTACGCTAGTGAGTTTAGGGACGATGAAGGTTGAATTTAGAAAAGTGTACTTACATTTGCGTGGAGAGAGAGTGGGAAACCGTTTAGGGAAAACCACTCTCACTACACCCGACCGGGATCGAACCCTGATCTTCCAGTCATCGGCAGTCTAGTATATTGCGAGAGTGACGTCTCAGACCATGCGGCCACCAAAGCGGGTCACAACGATTTAAGTGACGATTTTAATAATTACACCAAGAAAAGGATATCGGCTATTTTTCTCCTATGAACATTATTTTTGTAGTGTATTTGATCGGAGTTTTCTTATCTAAATCTCTGTGACAAGCTCCAGGAGGCCACAAATAAATCCTAACAGTCCGAGCTTACAATTTGTTTTTAAACTCGTCAATAAATGAAACTTTGTTGATAAATAGAAGGGTGACCTGGCGGTCTAGGGGTAAGGTGTCAGACTTCTATGCTGAGGGTCCGGGGTTCATTGCTCCGTCCCGGCACAGATTTATCTGATTGCCAAACCCTTCCTTCACCTCTGACAAGAAGTGTATTAATCACAACCTGTGAATGTGTGGAATGACAGGCCTCCCGTGGTTCGGATCCCACGTTAAACTGTAGGTCCTCCATTTCTATCTCACACTCACCCTACCATTACACATTAGCGTAAGTGCGTATAACCCGAACGGGTAGTAAGACGCGGTGCTAATAATAATAATATGAAAATATATTTTTTAAATATGTTTTATTTTAATAGTACTACGTTTTTTCGATGATAGACTATTTCGTATCTAGAAAAGCTGTGGATATATTATGAAAATTGGAAATATATGTTAAGTACCCTCAAAGTGATTTTAACGGAAAAATGAAAGTTGCAATTTTGTTTGTGCTTAAATAGGCTCCGATTTTAATCAAACTCGTTACACCGAATTTTGAGAAAATCACCTTTTTCACTTTTCGTTCTTAAGTAGATTACTCTTAATTTTATGGTTTGATATCTAATTTCAAAAACTCCTCAGGATAACGTCATGAAAACTCTAGATACCCAGTTTTAGCCCGATCGGTAAAATGGTTTCGGCTCTAGGCCGAGAGACAGAAGGCATCACGAAAACAATTTTTTCCGGGGTCAGGGGGGGCATTGAACTTCGACATCCATCAAAATCTTAAGTTCGATTTTTTTTATCATCACAATACCATATTTCCAAGGATCACGAGAAATTAAAAGAAAAACTAAACAAATACTTTCTATCTTGTAAAACATAAACTGTCTTTACAAATATTAACAAATCTTAAGCTAGACAAAGACAAAAGCTGTGACAAAGGAAAGGCTTATTCAAGTCCGTGACATCTCGTCAAAATCTGTGTTAATTGTTCATCAAACGCATTTATTCTGGACGTTGATAATCCCCAGAAAAGTTTTGCTTATTACCACAGTTGATGAAACGTTGATGGGCATTATGGTACCCCCAGTTTAAAACTTGTTCACTTTCTTTGGTCCGAAAGGACGAATACTTGCATGCTTGACGCTTCCACTGCTCAAGATGGTTTCTACCTGCGTAAAACCTGCCCGCAAGGTATTAGATCTCCTCTCTCTCTTTTCCTCTCTTCTTTCCCCTCCACCCCCTACCTTTCCAGTTTCTCCCTTGCGCCATAGAAATCAACAGAATAATGGCCAATATTTACAGCCCAATTTTCATAGGAAGGATCTTAGCTGATATCCTTACACATGTTCATACGTCAAGTCTTGTGATCTGCATCTGTCACTGTTGATACACCCTGGTTTCGGTAGGATGAACGCTATAATTTGTTAATGTATCCATACGTCAAGCTATTTAACTTTTGATGGATATTATTAATACTTACAAAATAATAACATTGTGAAATATTATCAAGGTTGGCCGCAAAGGAATGTTAGTATTTTCTGAAAGGTACTTCAAATGTCCATTAGTAAGAAAATCAAAGTGTACCTATGTCACGGGATATTCGGGGGAAGGGGGAGACAGGCTCTAAGATGTCCCATTTTACCCCCTCACGCCGAAATATTGGGTTGAGTAAGGACTGTAGCTGTTTTAAATACCAAATTCATGACTTAACACGTGAGTCGATTTTCATACCAAAAAAAATTTCATTCTTCTTAAAATAATGAGACTATACCGCAGAAGAACGGAATGGGTAGCGATTAGATATGTGAGACGGAAAACTTTCCTCTTTGAAATTTATTTATTATTGTTATTGAAAGAATGCGAGCCTTTGTAGACACATTATATTCACACATAAATATTATCATCATTAAGTTAATTAAAATAATTTTATGGTTGGCGGCCCCTGTAATTGCTAAAGTTTGCCTCTTTTCCGTTCACCCTATCCCCCCCTCTCCTTATCATTCCAGTAGTCCCTAAACACATTATTTGATGTATATAGTCTCTAGGCGCCACCTCTACAATTCAACCACTGGCCGCCATCGCGGACAATTTTCACCCATAGTGGCAACCCTAGTTACCGTTCGCTCGCATTTTGTCTGTCTTAAAAAACAGGGCTAAGCCAGCCATTCACGGCTTTGATAACACAATGAAGATGTTTTTCAGAAGACGCCAAGTTGATGATTGTCTGACAACGTGGGTCATTGACCATAGCTAAGGACCTTTCTGGCTGGAGGGAAAGCTGCATATTTCTCTGGAGCACCAACGAAGGTATTCATGGAATGCTTCGTCTGCGATTCTAGAACTGCGGCTCACAAACTTTTTCTAACCGACGAACCTGACGGACTGTTACTCTTTAAATAATATAAAAGTATTATGGGTAAAAATAAAGGATTATATAAGCCTGGAAAAATCTGAAAATAACCTGGGAAAACCTAGAATTCTCCGGAATGTTTTCCCCCCAAGATCGAGTAGACAGCATGAAAATATATATTTCCATATTCAACTATTTCATTTTCCTATAACACTTTCGATTATGAGTTATTAAGGTTATTTTCGTCACACTCATATTATTTGAAAGCACATGTAATGATATATTTTCCAGTTTAGAAGACTCATATATCGACTTTTAATAACGATAGTTTTCTTACATGATCGACTGAAAATTTCCGCGAGATCGACCGGTTGCCGACCCTTACCTTTTATTCGACCACCGTATAAACCTAAGTAAACTTCGTGAATTTTTTTCCAAACAAAATCTATTCTCGGCTTTTATAAAATATAATTATAATGGCGGACCTTATAGCGAAGAACTCGCTATTACCGGTCCACCGGCAACTATCATAACTCGAGGAATAAAAATTAGGGTTAATTTTAGAGAAGTGCATTGGCGTTCGCATGGAGAGAGATTGTAGAAACAGTCCTACCTCTCCATAGCTGGTTGGAATCTAACTCCATACTCCCGAGGCTGATCCGAGCACGCTATCCTCTAGCCATAACACCCCACCGGTATCCTCAGCGCTTCCAACCGGCTTTATCGTCCTTGCCTGTGTCTAATTATAAAGTCGACTCTTCCAATTAGTGCCAACCTGAGAAGTTGCCTCGGCTGTTTGCCGCGCCACTCAACGATTCTTCACCTGGTGTCGTCACAGACAACCAACGCGTTGAATGGGGAATTTGCGAGCTTAGGGTAGTGTTTTTGCACTTTCATTGTCTCAAATATCTCTCCGATAGAAACTTAGAGCTTAATTAATCTAATCAGTTCTTGAATATCTGCCATGAGCATATTCGCATTTACCAGCTTCGGTGGCCGCATGGTCTAAGGCGTCGTTCTCGCTAGAGACTAGACTGCTGATGACGGGTAGATCGAGGTTCGATTCTGGTTGGGAGTACTGAGGGGTTTTTCCTAAATGGCCTTCCACTCTACCTCCACACGCACATTCTGGTACACTTCCACTAAATTCAACCTTTTCCTCTTCCTTAACACATAGGTGTAATCAGTACATAGGCATACAAGCCGAATGGGTAGTAAGACGCGATGCTAAAAAAAATAGCATTAGGTGAGAAACTTATAAAATAAAAAGGAAAAGTTGTCTTCACTCATCAAATTCCAGAACTACCTCGACAGATATTCAACACCTGTTGATATCACCATCTGAAGAAAATTAAACTATGTTTCAACTGGAGAAATATTTTTTTTATTTTGTCATGAAAAATATTTTGATATAAATACAGCGAAAATACTGCCCCTAACTCATGGTCACTTCCATCCCACAATCATCCGTTTGGAAAGATGTTGGCAAACTCACCATTAATGTGTGTCTGTGTGTGTCGGTCAGGATTTGGTCGTCAGTTTAGCCAAACTTATTTCCCCTCCATCATCTTACTATACTTTAGTAGGGAGCCTTTTTTTGGAAGGCCTTATTTTGTACGAGAATCCTACTGTAAAGTAGTATTTGGTAGTACAAAAGGTCTACTACCGTTCTGGAAGGCCTTTTATCCTAACGAAAATAGCAGACACGATTCTGGTACGAAATAATTATGGCCTTTCAGAACAGGCTTTCTAACAAAATCAGGGTTTACCTCCCGTATGTACACTACGCATTTAATTACACTTATTGACACGGGACCAGGAAGGTAGAATTTTTGTTTAAATGTATTGGCATTTGTGCAAAATAAGTGTGTAAAACTAGTTAGGAAAAACCCACCCGGGGCCGAGATTTGAAACCCCGACCTCCCAATCACCTGCAAACCAGACTATTTGAACCTGACATTTATTCTGCGTGCCAACACCAGAATATCATCTCTGAGGGAACAGCGTTGTCATTATATTGTTTTAGTGTGGTATCCCCTCAAATATAGAGAAATTTTGCAACACTGGTTCGTCGATGTTACCAGGAGCTCCTTCAAAACCACAGCACACACCACTTCCCCAAAAACAGTAAGCGGGGAGATTTTGTAACAGTTAATTTTATTTGACGTTCACTTTCTGAATCGACTGATTATATCAGCACACAAGAATTTCTATGAGCGAGAGTGATAGTGCTTACCAATTTGGACGGGAAAGGTATGTTCACATACCTTCCAGGGTTCTTTTACACGCCACAATCTAAATGAGACCGATGGCTTTACTTCTCCTCCAAAGGAAGTTGTGCTACGGATTTTTATCGCCCAAGAAAAATCCGTCAACCCCTACTGGGTTTGAACCCACGAATATCGGGTCTTGTGGCGAGAACTTTATCCCAAGACCACCGAGATCGATTTGGTGACAGTTAACCGCGAGAGAGCGAAGGAAGATAAATATTTTCATAATAATACTTGCAGTCCCCTAAGTGATTTCCTTACAAATAACCATTTTAAGGCCTTTTTTCCTACCAGAATTTGACTATGTAGAAGAGTTCTGGTCTCCATAAAGCTATTCATAAGAACATCAGTCTATGACCAAAAGGTCATCCTGTACCCGCGGCTACTTTTCTCATTTCTCTAAAGATTCCATGTGAGCCATTCGCTTTTTAAAAGAACACACCAAGGTGAACGCGAGGGCGAACTTGTAAGCACACACCGGCATGAATTGCTCGCGCGATCAAATGACGAGTTGCGTGATTCTGGTCGAGATCTTCATAGTAATGGATGTGTGTAATCTACGCTGTGGAAGCATCACATACCTTCTTCTATCTTACCTCTCATTCCACACATAGGACCTATTTCGTTCCACTTCCTGTTCGTTAGTCTACTATTCTTATAACCATTCAATTTCATAGACCATACTCTACAGTATGTCATTCACTTTAACAGCCTCTATGAGCCTCTCTGTGGTTTCTGGATCCAGACCGTTTAGAAAGATATAAAACAAACACAAGAAAAGCTCGGAAACCCGACACGTGGCCTCAAACTGGATCAAAATGGTTGCTGCCCGCTGGTAAGACTGGGTGAACAACCCGACATGAGTGATCTGACCGCGCGGCCTAGCTTGATCGCGCGAACAGCCCGCTCGACGGTGTGTGCTACTGCATATACCTCCATGTGTTGGGTAGTTCGTACTAGCTCACGCGTTCATATTCTCCTTGGTGTGTGGAGTCCTTAATGCTCTTGTGTCACATACTGACCTTGACCTCTCTCAAGGGCGCTGCCGAAAGAGAAATCTCCCCCAATTTATATAACATCTTCGGAATATCGATTCGAATGTCCTTTCTTCCCTGCTTCTTAAAATTACACTGAGTTGTGTCTTGAATGTCCAGGAGAGGAGCCACGAAAGACAATAATATTTTGTGACGGCCACACACGTACATTCTTGATGAATATTTATAGCGGTGATCATCTAAGTATCTTTGATTGGCATTCTCTTTTTAAACATGAGTGATAAGGAATTGCCTTTTTTTTAAATATTAATTTCAATATATTCGAATAAATTATTATGGAATATTTATAAGTTTAAACAAAGCATTACATTATTAATTATTATAATTATCATCATGAACATAATGATGAACACTTTGCACTCACCGTCCGGGTCTGTTTGGAACATAACCTGTCTACATTAGTTCATCGAGTTTGTTGAATTCAATTAAGATTTTTATTAAAATTAGTTATTTATAATAATTATTTAAATTTATTGGATATATTATAACCTAAATACAATATCATAAATAATGTTAAACCTTTCTCTTATCAAATTTAACAAAAATTATTTCTAAAACAAGTGTAGTTGCTAAGCACTAACAATTTTAAAAGGAAATGGTGTCGAGGCATGTTTCGTATGCGATGTCGAGATATGTTTAGTGTGCGATGTCGAGATATGTTTAGTGTGCGATGTCGAGATATGTTTAGTGTGCGATGTCGAGATATGTTTCGTGTGCGATGTCGAGATATGTTTCGTGTGCGATGTCGAGATATGTTTAGTGTGCGATGTCGAGATATGTTTCGTATGCGATGTCGAGATATGTTTAGTGTGCGATGTCGAGATATGTTTAGTGTGCGATGTCGAGATATGTTTAGTGTGTGATGTCGAGATATGTTTCGTGTGCGATGTCGAGATATGTTTAGTGTGCGATGTCGAGATATGTTTCGTTGTGCGATGTCGAGATATGTTTCGTGTGCGATGTCGAGATATGTTTAGTGTGCGATGTCGAGATATGTTTAGTGTGCGATGTCGAGACGTGTTTAGTGTGCGATGTCGAGACGTGTTCCGTATGTGATGTCGAGACGTGTTCCGTGTGCTGCGATGTTGATACATATTTAGTGTGCGATGGCGAGACATGTTTCGTGTGCTGCGATGCCGAGGCACGTTTCATGTGCAATTTCGCGGTGTGCCTCTTGTGCAGAAGCATCTTTTTCTGGTCAAAATATCTGTGGGTAGAGCCTCGCCTAATCTGGTTCCAGAGCCCTGAGGCGACACCAGCGCTCTAGAACGTAATTAATTGGCTCTTGTGGAAAGACCGCATTGTGGTATTCCAGCCCCCGCTAAACTTCATTAAAAGACTAACACGTTCTTGTTTCATTTGAATTAATTGTCCCCGATAAGATCTCCCTCTTCCCGTGACTTAACCTCAGGTTGTGCTTCCTCTGATAGGTTAAAAGGCTGCCTTGCCTGCCTACTTATCGTCTAGTTTAAAAAAAAAGGGTTGACCGGACACTTTTCTCTTTCTTTCCAAAGCCTTCCTGTTAATTTCGCCTCGTGATATTTTAACCGCATAACTTCCCTTTTCGTCGCGTTCGTAGGAATATCCCGTCGTTTTTATCTATCCGCGGTAGTGAAAACTACACGTTTTCTGCGGTGGACATATCCGGCCGTTCTTCGTTTGATACTGCTCGTTATATTTCTACTTCATTCGGGCTAGTTTGGGGCTAAACGCATCTTCCTCGCTTCTCGACTAACACCACTAATTAGAATAGCGATGAGAAAGGTAGACTTTGTACGGGAATATATAACAGGTTTTTGATAGAAAGGACATTTTAGAAAATACGATTATATTTGTTTCGGTCAACATTGATATTATATATCAAAAGTGACAGCTGATGGTCACATGACGTTACGTATAAATACAAGAAAGTAGATCTAATAACTTTTCTGTCAGAAAAGGTTATTCCCATGAAAATTGTACTGTACCTGCATTTACGTGAAAGCAGTGTGGTGTACCTGAGTACACCTGACCGGGATTCTAACCCCAATTTCCTGCCAAACCAGACGAAACTGACGCCATTGTCTGCGTGTCCACCTCCGGTGCGGTCGGCTTATCTTTTTTTAATAGGGGGTGCTTCGATTGAAAATAACATCCTGTGATAACTCGGATTCAAACCCAGCCGGGGTTAATGGGTTTTTCTTGAGCGATAAAAATCCGTAGCACAACTTCTTTGGGGGTGAGGGGGGAGTAAAGTAGAGCCGTCGGTCTCATGTCGATTGTGGCTTGTAAAAGAACCCTGGAAGGTATGTGAGAATACCTTTACTGGCAAAATTGGTAGGCTATTTCGCACCCTCTCATAGAAATTCTAGTGTGATGATGGATATAATTAATCAGTTGAGAAAGTGCACGTTAAATACCTCAAATAATATATCAATATCCATCAGACGCGTGTCTCCCTCCCGTCTTGGTAACAGCTTGTTGACACACACACCAGGGGCACCACTTGCATAAGACTGTCGAAGCTTTGATCGGATATAAGTGTGGAAACTATTCACTGTGTTCGCTTGTCCCCACGCTCTAGTACCAATACTGGCACTTTAATAACAAATGAACGCCTGGAACGCGCGCTGTTAAAAGTATTTTTTGTATAAATGAGCTTTATGATCAAACATTCGCCAAACACTATCTGTCGGTTAGCCAGATACAGTCCAATTTTCATAGGAAGAACCTTTTAGAAGAAACAAATCTATTTTATTGTAGCTAACATTGATAGTATCCATCGAAAGTTGCATACAGCTGCACATCACATGACGTTACGTAAGAATACGATAAAATCCACTTTCCACACGTAGTCTCGTGATTTGTAACTGTCACTGGCGTAAAAAATCAAGGTATAGATACTTTTTTAGCACCGCGTCTTACTACCCGTTCGAATTTTACGCTTATGTACTAATTACGATAGTGGTTTTAGGGATGAGGAAGGTTATATTGTTGTAAAGTAAGTGTACCCGCTTTTGCGTGGAGAAAGAGCGGAAAACCGCCCGCAGTACGAACACACGACCGAGATTCAAACCTTGATCTCCCCGGCATCGGCAGTCTTAATCTACAGGTAAAGTAGCGCCTTGAACGATCCAGCCACCGAAGCGGGTAAAATTAAAGTGTAGATATAGTTTTTATGTCTGGCAGATAAAGTTATTTCTGTTAAAATTGGAATGTAGACTAATAATTCATAACACCATTCACATTCAGTCACTTTTGATGAATTTGTTTTCTTGTTATTTTAGCTTACCCCTCATGTCCATTAATAGGTGGGTCGCAAAAGTTTGTTGTTCCAAAAATTGGCACGTGTCTCTTAAAAGTTTGTAAAGTAATGCCTTAGAAGCAAGTTTGTTCTACGTTGTTTTTTAGTTGCTATTTTTTATCGTAGTCTGTATTAAACCATCAGTCTGTGAAAGCCCAAGGTTTAATAAATAATGCGTGCCGGAAAACTAATCCCACAGTAAAAAAAATCTCAACGATTGACTGATATCACCTTGAAAGTATTCAAATCGAATATTTTGT
>CABFWO010008033.1:0-20535 GCA_902155825.1 Timema genevievae | reverse complement strand
AAAAAAAACAACCAAATAAATTTGAAAGTTGTGAATGCTATTTGAACATTATTTTACAGTAAATTTTCGGGGTAGGGCAAGTATACATTGAATTATCTTTGAAATGTATATAAAAAAAACTATTGTATTTCTAATTTTAGTGTGCATACCATATTGTATTTATCTTTTTATTTCTTGAGCCTTTTTCCTTTATTCCTTTATTGTCATCAGCATTTTAATGTGTGATGTTTCAAACATTTATGTAGGTAATCTAGGTGCAAACCTCAATGCTGGCTGGGCAGGAGGATCCAAACCCACGACACCTATAAATGGCACTCCCCGAGCAGGCAGCCCCAATAACCTTGGGTCAGGGGGCTCCCCCCAACACAGGCCATCCCAGGTAAGGTAGGGGAAACCAAACTAACCAATAGTTATATAAAATGACGGATTTAATAGCCAAGCCATTATATTTGTTAGTTACTTAAACAAAGGAAAAATAGCAATGAGGGGCTGTATTAAATTAAATATTGAAAGGAGGTTACACTTATCAAAAAACTTTAGGCCTCAAAGTTCGTAATTATGAGTTTTGTTGTGTTTTAATTGTGAACTTTGAGGCCCAAAGTTTTCTGGTAAGTGTGTAGGCCTTGTCCTTTTATCCTCCTTTCAATGTTTAATTTGTTAGTTACTGTTATTTCCTCATTTAAATATCATATTCATTAATTTGAAAAATGACACATAGACACGGCTATAAGCATAGTTAAGGAATATAATAGCTTGGCTATTTAATCAATCGTGATATGCTCATATGTACTATTGTCATCATAAAGGCTTCCGGAGTCAAAGGTGGCTGCGTTATCTGATAGCTTATGTTCTCAATTATTCACTCATATGTAGCTGACAATTTCCACACGTCCATCACAGACTCTGCCTTAAAATATGAGTTAAGAATGACCCTTGGCACGGGACGACCTCTGGATTGCTCAGTGGTTAGAGCATTGCCACACTAAGCCAAAGGTTCTGGCTTTGATTCCTGTGTGCAGGTGTCACTTTTTCAATTTAATGAAGAGCTATAAAAACTGATGTAAGAACTTAAAGACTGCACCCAACAGGTGGACATTATGTATAGTTTTTAATACTATTTATATTTATTTGGTAAGGAGTAATAAATGATAAAGGTTATATCTTCTTGGTTATTATTTTTTATTCCCTTTTCCTTATTTTATATAATCTTAAGTATTCTATGATGATAACATCACCAAAACATATCATAGAAGACTAAAGCTTATATAAAATAAGGAAAAGGGACTAAAGTATAAAAACCAAGAAGATATAACCTTATTATGTATAGTGTTTGTGATATTGGAGACCAGGGTTCACTTATGACTTGATGCACTTGGTTTTTTTTTTCTCCATACAATAGTTTTTCACCTATCACTAATAAGATGGTTTTGTCTTTCCTCTTAGATACGTTCATAATTCGCTTTTATTTGATATATTATAGAACAGTTTACTATCTTAAATATATGATTCTTCCTCTGGGGGAAAATGTGTGCTTTGAGACTTATGTTTATAGCTAGTGACTATTCACTGAGACACCCAATGTTACCTACCAAGCCATATAAATAAAAAAAACATTTGTACTTTTGCTTCCTTGCAAACGCTAAGTAATTTTAAAAGAGCCATGAAAAAAATAAAAGAAATCATAATTTGTGAGCAAGGAGTATGGTTAGTTACCTACCAGTCGAAATAGTAATGTATGTAGGCACATAATAAATTTTGACTGTCCGTTATTATTTAAATATTCACTTAAAAACTTGGTAAACTAAAAGTTGTTTGTTTCATGTGCTGGTAAATTAGCTTTTATGTCGTTTTTGAAGGTTGATAGTTGAATGTTATTGACGTTGAAGGGAGATAATTTTCACTTTTATGTGCAGCAGTTAATTCAACGTGAATGGTAATTATTGTAAATGGATATTTCTTGCTTAATTAAATTGTTTAATTGGTTGTTCATACCAATCTTGATGGGTATTCATTTCCTACTTTTTTTGTTTGTTTCCTAACCCCTCACCCTCGCACCAGGAATCAAACTCATGACTTTTGGCGTAGCGCCCCATTGCCCTAACCCTGAGCTATCCAGGAATTTTCCTGTGCTCAGGGTCACTCTTAACTCATAATTTAAGGCAGATATTATATATAGTGATTTTGATATGTTTGTACTGTTTTACTGTTATTGCGATTCCTATTCAGATCTACGATCCAATCAGCGGAAGAGTTTAGTTTCTCCTCTGAGAGATTTGGCATACGGTTTTCTTCTCCTCGCGAGTGGGTCTAGTCTAAATTTTAAAGATCTGGCTCTAATTAGTTGAGTTCGTTTAATCCATCAGTGTGCTAGTCATGAAAACCTAAAGTAAGTTTAGTGGGGATAGAGGTATGGACAATCAGGAGAATGGAGAAAGTAACTTAATGAAGAACTTGATGGTTATCAATGGTTAATCAAGGCAGGATTGTTAGGGGAAAGATGGTCATGTGGCATGCATGGCTGATGACAGGGATGTACACAAAACCAAAGTAGGTAATCTTGAATGAACAAAACCCCTTATTAGGATAAGATATCGCTGGTTGCCAGGCTAAGAATTGGATGTAAGGGGCTCAGAATAGGTTTGAATGGAGAGCTAGGTTCTAGTGGCCATGCACTTTCAAGTTCTTTAAGGCCAGAGGTTAGATCTTTAAGGCCTCAAGCAGCTCAGACTAGTTGCCTCATCATAGGTGCTATGTTCCCTCATGGAATCCATTTGAATACTTAGACACTTCATGAAACATCAATAATAGCAATGAAATTTTCTATTTCTAAAGATCAGGATCATGTTATTGCACATTTTTGTTAAAAACATAACTAAGAATCTAAATCAGTCAAATTTTGGTTTATTATATTTAAAGATACTATTGAAAATAGGTGTTTGGACTAGATTAAAGAAGACTTAGAAAGAAAAGGGGGAACATACTAGGACAGAAATAAATATAGGCACATTGTGTGAAAAAATCCTACCTAGTTCGCTGTAGGCATATGATGATGATGATGATTATGTTTGAAAATATGCAGTTATATGTTGATAAACTAATCAACATCAAAAGGCTTNTTTCATTAAAAAAAAAAATGTTGTAGGGTATTCCAGGTAACATCTCACCCATGCCTGGGTACACTCCTGTGGGGACTCCTCATCATCAGGCTAAGTCTCCCAATGAAACAACTAGAGCCGACTACAACCGCATGCACTTCGATACCGCAATGGGTGGCAAGCAGGAGCCAGGTGAGTTATACCCATAGACACCTGATTCTGTCTACCGAGGCTCTAGAAGAAATAAAGATAGGAATACTTCAGATTTACATCTTAAAGTGACCTCTATTTTTTTACTCAAGTGGATTTTTATCAGCATAATTTAGGGTGGAGCAGATACCAACTTAATCCAATCACCTATTGGCTGATTATGGCATAATCGCCGAGCTGATGAATGGACTATATACACCAATCTTTTGAACTGTGTAGGCTAGAAGAATAGTGATGACTAATCATCATTTTTAAGCGGGGTAGCAGACAGCATGGTCCTTGCATAGAATGGATGGTATTGTCAGGTGGAAATGAGAAAGGGGAAGTGGGGGCTGTTTATTGGTCATGTTTGAAAGGAGAATCTGGTGACTCATACTTGGCTGTAAATAAGACAAAGGGAGAGAGAGAGAGATAGATACTAGTTGGTAATTTTAGGGTCAACACTTTGTATATGAAAAATGAGAGGGTAGATTTAAGGGGTGGCAGTACAGAAAGGAAAATTAACATTGGTTCATGTCTACTGGACTGTTCATATATTATAGAATTTTTAATCTTTTTTTCCCATTTTATAAATATTAACCGATTACCAAATTAAAGACTTTAAAATAATATGTATATTTGGTCATTCATCACTATTGTTTGGTTAATTGTATATTTGAATGAAGGTACAGGAAAGATGGATAGGAACATATAAAAGGAAGGAACACAATATTACTTTTACAATGAAAAGAAGGTGACCTGTTGGTCTAGGGGTAAGGTATCAGACTTTTGTGCTGGGGTCCGGGGTTCAATACTCGGTACTAGCACAGATTTATCTGATTGCCGAACCCAATTCCTTCACCTCTGACATGACGTGTATTAATCACAACTTGTGAATGTGAGGAATGCCAGGCCTCCACCGTGATTTGGATTTCACATTAAACTGTAGGTCCTCCATTTCATCTCACAATCACCCTACCATTGCACATTTGCGTAAGTGCGTATAACCTGAACGGGTAGTAAGACGCGGTGCTAATAATAATAATAATAATAATAATAATAATCATCATCATAATCGTCATAATCATCGTCATCACAATCATAATAATCATAATCATCATCATCATCATCATCATCATCCATCATCATCAATAATCATCATCAATCATCATCATAATCATCATAATCATAATTTTAAAAAACACTGTTCACACTTTACATTGCTGCCATTGGACAAAGAGGTAGCCTCTTGAAGAAAATCGATCGTTACTGCCCACTCCCCCAACCTAGGTTTCATTCTATCGGAACTCTTCAGGAGGGAGTGCGAAACGAGAAACGCAACTTCCCTAAAAGAGGAAACCAATTAACACAAAAGGGAGAAAAAGGAAGTTTTTAAAGAAAAAAGATAGACAGGATTATTTAAAAGGAATAAAATAAAGGACAATCACAAGAAATAGACATTGGATGTGAATGCTGATATATATCTCTTAAAAGGAAAACCTATGTTCGCTTTATGATTTTATAATATTGGAAATTGATAAAACTAAAGAAAGTTGTTTATCAATTTCCATTATTATAAAATTATTTAGCCATTGGGCCACCTCATTTTTAAATATTTTTCGCTTTGTGAGGTAATTGTTTCAAATTGTTTTAAATTTGGAAAAAAGTACGGTAAAGGTGGGTAGAAACATAAACAGAAAGAACAGAATAGGACTTTTCCTAATAGAGATATACTGTTGGTTAAAGAATATTATTCAAAATATAAATAATAATAATAATTACCTACTCTTTATGGAAAATATGAAAACAAATAAACAAAATCTCAGCCATTGCATAACTTTGTACTAATATTGAAGAAAACATTCTAAAATCTTATTTTAAGTAGAGAGTGTTTTCAATAATATATAATAACTGAATAATAATTGATTTAAAATACAATGACAATTTAGAAATTTTTTAATCAATTAACAGCTGGGGACTGGATGTTGTGCCTGTCCTTGTCTTAAGTTAGATTATAAAGCATCTGAAGCTACGACAGACCTAGCAAGCCGGTATTGGAGAATATATGGCTTGAATAAAAAACTGACCCAGACCATAGGCTGAAACATTAATAGATGTAAAAAAAAAATCAAAGACTTACCTACTTTGTACTTACCCCTCTCCCTTTTTCAAATAGTCACCACAGCATATTTAAGTTTTTTATGATCATTATATTTTATGTTTATACATAATTTTGCTAATAATTTAATCAACAACAAATTATTTATATTCAAAAATGTATGTGTGTTGTTTTGTATACTACCTTTATAATATTGTAAATAAAATTAACCCAATGAATGGCAAGGTCAGCATCAGCCTAATCAGCAAAAGGGTTGCGAGCCCCTGCCAGCCCTTGCAAAGGTATAACTAAATTAAATAGTAAATTTCAAAATTATTACAACTGTAATGTATTTTATGCAGGAAAAAATGGTAAAGAGAGGAGATCTGGAGATGTATTTGGTGACTTGTTAGGGAGCCAAGGCTATCAATTTGCTTCTAAGAAAGAGTCTGGTCCTCGCACTATTAACGAAATGAGGAAAGAA
Source organism: Timema genevievae (assembly GCA_902155825.1). Taxonomy (NCBI): domain Eukaryota; kingdom Metazoa; phylum Arthropoda; class Insecta; order Phasmatodea; family Timematidae; genus Timema; species Timema genevievae. Next base: position 14,669 of record CABFWO010008033.1, on the reverse strand, counting down.
GATATTGCCAAAGATATGGACCCAGAGAAACTCAAGGTAAATAAATACATCACCTTTACATTGCTATGAATAAAACTAATACACTGCACAAAATAGACTTCAAGATATATAAAAAGTTAATCACTTTTACCAAAGTTTGGTAGGTTAAAACGTTTCCATTCAAAACAGAATCTGGCACAGCAATTTTCAAAATACATTGGGCTCATTTTTCATCAAAAAAGAATAGAGCAGAGATTAGCTGATCGATTGAGATTGTTTATCAACAGTTAGTGTTGGTAAATGTGTAGACTTTTCTTTTATGTCCTTTCAAAGTATTTAAGTAATTCTGTTTTTATTATTTTTCAGATCTTGGAGTGGACTGAAGGGAAAACTCACAATATCAGAGCCCTTCTTTGCTCAATGCATACAATACTTTGGGAGGATTGCAAGTGGAAGCCGGTGGAAATGCATCAGTTAATCACACCATCAGACGTCAAGAAGGCTTACCGCCGCGCATGTCTAGCTGTTCATCCGGACAAGGTTTGACACTTTCAAAATATCTAGAGATGGGTTGAATCCTATATTTCTCGATAACTCATAAACCACAAAGAGAATACACTTTTAATAAATTGATGATATTCATACAATTTTGACCTCTTTTGTGTTGTTGTTGCTCTCTGAACCACGCAGGTCTCTAAAATTTGTTTTACCAATTTCTTAAAATTGTTATATTAAATCTAGGTCTTTATAATTGTGAATTAATAGCCAGAGATATTATTTACTCTTATTAGTGGGAATTACTCCATCTAGATATCATATTCTGAAAATTCAAAAATGACACCTGGACACGGGAATCGAACCCGGGATCTCTGGCTTAGTATGCCAATGCTCTAACCACTGAGCTGAGATGTAGTCATTATATATTTAAAAAAATCTTAATTCGGCATATATTCATTTCAGCAAATGGGTACTCCAAATGAAAATATTGCCAAACTAGTGTTCATGGAGATGAATAATGCTTGGTGTGACTTTGAAAGTGATGCAAGCCAACAGCAAATGTTTTCTGCCAATTAAAGAAGATATGACTTAAATCAAGTGCTTCAACATAATAAGCCACAGGAGGGTTACTGTAACATACCGCAGTGTGAAAACACATTTTGCGATACAAACACTGGATCTGTAAATATTAATTATGTTGTGTACATTAATTTAAAGATTGTAAAAAAAAAATCCTTGTTTGTCTGAAATTTTGTAATATAGTGGCAAAATCTAGTGTAAATAGCTATTAATTATAAAACATTATCTTGTTATAAAAGATGTATAGTGCAGAAGTGTATGATAAAAATACTAAAACCAGTGATGTGTATTTTTATGCCAGAGAAATTTAGAGGTGTGTTTAAAAAGTATTATTGCCACTTCTTTCAAGTTCAGACACTCAAATAACTGTGGTAGCTATATATTTTTCATATACTATGCTAGCTTAATTTGTTATATTTGTTGTATAAAATTAAATTATATTTTGGTCATTATTTTGAGTTTTGTTTTAGATTTTTAGTTTTTACTACTAATGTTACTGTTTTTGATTAATAGTGAGTTTGGCTATTTATCTTTTTATAAAAGATACCAACTACGCTTAAGAACTCTTAGGTAATACCTATTTATATATAATTTAATTGTTGAATATGCTTTATGATAGAAAATGTTTATATAAATAAATATACACACAAACTTCATAGTATATAAAGAAGTTTTTAGGAATCGGTTAGCCAATAAAAACTAAACCATTTTTAAATACACTTTGGGTGGCCATACTAATATATTGTATCTATTCAATCACATACAGATAAATGGGGGGAAAAGGGCTGGCATTTTAAACATTGGTGTGCATTTTATTTGACTATTTAAAAAAAACATAAACGGGGGATTTGGATGAAATGCAACGATATGCTTTTATTTACTCAATAACAATATACTATTGGTATAATGTTTAGTTATTTGAACTAGGAGTCCCTAATAAAGTAAAAGTAATACAGGATAATGATTTAAATAACTCTTAATAAATTCAACAAAGGAAATTAAGATTCATATGTACATATTTAATAAAGATTAAAGGATTAAAAGGCTTGCAGGCTTATCAGGAAAAGCCTGGTTGATAGAATATTATTTTTTAAAAAAACATTACAGAATGAGAATGGAATAATTTTTCTGGACACACAGCAGTTAAATTTTGTTAAAATCAGTTTTTAAGTCTTAAAGTTGTGTAATTTTAGAAAGGGTTTTATTACTTTAATAGCCCAAATTCATAGTGATTAAAAATTTTCCCTTTTATATTTTTAGTATTTATGTAATACAAAAGATTAATTTTATTATAAATTACAATAAAAATAATTTATATAAAATTAGGGATGAGAACTTTGAATCTTCAAGAATATTTGAAATAAATATTTTAAATAATATCCTAATTTGGATTGCATATTATTTGAGCGCTTTTACGGTTCAGCCCAACATAATTAATTTAATGACAAACTTAAAAACAAGACCACAGGTCATTAATTTACCACTTAACTGGATGTACAAATGTTTTCGTGGAGCATTAATTTATAACAAATATTAACCTTGGTTTTTTAGGCATTTTTATAATTAATATATGTTTACACTTTCCCATGATTTCTAAAATTCAGTTCTTGGTAAAATGAGGATTCAGATTTGTAAACTAGTGAATTTATCCCATCTATATTAAAAATCTTAAGTAAGTTAAGTGAGTAATTTGAGGTGTAACTAAATTGAACCAAATTAGAGGCTGTCCATAAACTATGTCACACAACTTTAGTTTTTTTTTTTACCCCCACCTCTCACCCACTTGTCTAACATTGTCACAATTTTTCTAACCCCCTTCTAATATTACATCACACACCACACCCCCCTCCTTATTCAAATAGTATTTTTCATTGTAGAGCCTATACAACCCTTTTATTGAAACATGTTCGCCAAGCTCGGCTACTGAAGTCGATGAGTTGATCATTGTACGTGTGTACAGTGGGGTTTATTAGCACAGAACGCTGCCCTCTACACTTAATCGTAATGTGATGTCACACATTATCTGACTCCCCCTTCCCATTTGCCATGCTTAGTCACATCGAGCAGTACTACTCCCCCCTAATATGCATACATAGTTTATAGACAGCCACTCCTTTGACCCAATAAAAATAAAAAACTGTAATATTTATAACTATAAATTTACTGGTTTCCTAGTTTATTAATGTTGAAAATAAGGCTGGTTATACATTATATACGCGTTGGTATTTTGTGGAAATAATTATAATAGTTTTTGGTTACACTTTGGTAATGTATTTCACAGAAAATTCAAAGCTATGCATGAAATACTATCACCACCACTTTGTAAAATTTGTTATGTGACCGTACTAATATTAGTTATTTGTCGTGATGTAGCAATCATAATATTATATTTACATAATGAAAATTTCAATCGGAAGTAAATATAAATATTTATATGATTTTTTAATTGATTTAAATGTACATTCCCATTTTGTATATGTTCTTTGTATTATTCTCAATATTAATTTAGTCTTCCTTTATATTCTTCTTTTGGAGTTTATATGTGCACCAAGTCATGCTTTGAAAATTGATATAAATTTTAATTTGAGGCCATAAAATGTTAAACAAAACTATGTATGTTAATGCTATAACTGTGAAGGATTTTTGATTTTTATTAAACTAGTGCTCTTATTGCTTAATAGGTTTTCCTCTTTGTTGAGATTAAACAACAAATATTGTTTCAGCTGTACTGTCATTTTAAAGGGGTAAAAACCACAATGTTTTCCTTTATGCTGACATTTATTATCTGAATAATGTATCTATCATTTAATCAGTAGTCTGTGTTAAAATACATGTCACATTTGAAACCAATGGGGGTTTGACCTTCACATCCCTTTTATTTACCATCTTCCTTTTCAATTTTTTCCATTTCTCAAAACTTATGTTAGTCAAGAGGAGATTAAAAATGTTTTCTTTGTGAGAAAGTCATTTTCTCTTTATGTAGTAACATCCGTTTGAAATGTTTTGTTCCAATCACTATTGACTTTACCTTAGAACTATTTTTGCATAAGACATTCGGAAGCTAAAAAATAATCTCCTTTCTTAGTAGTTTTATGAACACTTTGGAAAGCTTTGCTTTTAACATAAGGCCCAAGAGTATTTTTAAGTAGATCATTTCTTACACCTCTTTTAAATATGTATTATATTTGGAAGAAGGTACCTCGTAAAGCGAAAAGAGGTTTTCTTGTAGATATATATTATCTACCTCTTTTAAATAGTCATCTAGTAGCATAATTGAGACCACTTTGATACATTTTCTAGTAACATATTCCCATTAAATTTAAAACACCTTAAAAAAAATTATCACCGTTAAAAAACCTGTATTTTACAAGTCTTCCAGAGTTTTAATTTATTGTGCTGTGATCAAAGGGATTGCATGAAAAGTTCTGTATTTTTGCAATCATTTTAGCAAAAACCCTCTTTGGCCAACATATCTTCTGGAGCAATATTTTATCATATGAATTATTTTTTTAGTGGTATATCACAAAAACTATATAATCAGTCCTGGATTAACGTATAAGCAGACTAAGCATATGCTTAGTGCACCTTCAAAACAGGGACAACAAAAAATTCTAAAATGTGCTTCTTTGAATGGATTTGATATTTCACAAAAGAGCATCAGTTGGAAATCTGTATTTGAATGCTACCAAATTTCGATGATAAAAAAAGACACAAAAGACTCACACCATCTAAATTTTAAGTGGCACTGACATGTGGCAGAATCTGGAAGCTAAGTTTTCTGCTAAATCTGGCGGCTATCATAATCTTGATGGGGTAAAAAATAGCACTTAGCATACACAAGATATACACCAGACTCTCAGTCTATAGGTTAAAATGACTGTACTCTGTGGGAGAGTTTCAGCCCCTCAACACGGTTATTGCTAGGTACCAATAAGGGGTATTTTTAAAAAAAGCTCATTTTAAACATTGTTTCACTATAGAGAAGACACAAATAGCCATCTCGAATCAATCAGCGGCCTTCACAAAGCTAAATTAAGGTAGCGACCCAACCCCTTATTCACATACTCCTACCTCACAAATAAATTATGTGGACTGCATATTACGGTTACAATAGTTCCTTTATGACAAACCTTTATAGCAAACCCAAGCATTGATGGACTAAACCTGGTTCAAAGAGCACAGCAAAACTTCTGTAAGACTGAGGATCTGGTGTATAACTTGTCTGTGATCTAGCGCTAGTCGGCTTCAATGAACTTGTAAAGGATTTTGCAGTCAGAAAATCTAGATAAAATTTGTTTTTAATTCAACACACATGTATTTTGTGGATTATTTCGAAATATAAGATTTTAGTTTATGGTTTCATATTTTTTAAATTCTGAATTACATGTTTGGGGGGCACCATAATCATTTCAGTGCTTAAGGCATCTAAAAACCTTAATCCAGCCCTCTATAAAATAATGAACATCTCAAATAAATCACTGAAGTAAACACAACACTATACAGAGCAACATGGGGACTACCTAATAAGTTATATTTTTTAATACTTTTGCTTGACTTTGGAAATGTTAAATTCTTTGTGAATCAGTGCTAAAAAAGTATTTTAAGGCAAAAAGAGAATAAAAAAATTGTTCAAGTCTGGACTTTATCACTTCATAAAATTTGTTGAAAGAGAAAATTTTTGTCTTCAGAAAGAATAAAAGGCTCATTTTTTATTTTTGCTTATTTCAAAGAAAGGAAATTCTAACCAATTTAATTTTGTCATAATTTTACGTGAATGTAATAGTAAAATAAAACACTTAATATCTCATGTTTTACTACCCCATGAAGGATTAAAAATATTTGTTTTAACTATGTCAAAGTAATGTAAGTGATGTAATGGTAATGTAGGTAAACTTGCTCCAAATCAGGGGTCGGCAAACTTTTTTGGGCCGCGATCGACTTATAAATTTATCAAAGGTCTCACCCTCGCCATCACCCACCGTTTCTCCAATCTACTTTTGATTTTTCGGTCTATGCCTTCCTTAGTTTAAACCTTCGCTAAAATATTTGTCTCCCCACCTTTATGGAAAAAAATAGAATCAATGAAACTTATATATTCTCATATTAAACTATTTAATTTTCAAAAAATACATTACCGATTATGATCGAGTGAGGTAGTTTTGGTCACACTCAAATAGTATTTGAAAGTACTTTGTATATTTGTTAGCTTTTAAGGCTCAAAAATCAACATTTAATGATAGTGTGGTTTCCCTAAGTGAGCGAATAGAAATTGCTGCAAGATATAATATACTCGGATTCAGGAAGATATGTGTTTCAAAGTCATTTAAGTTTTGCCTATTGTTACGCTGAGCAATGTGCTCTGTTTCTCACACTCTTGACAACGTTGAGCTATGAATGTTGGTATTAGGGGAGAGGGGTTTCCATCCCCAGGATAATCTTGAAAAAAAAAACAATTAAAGGACGAGTATAGTTGCCGACAACCCCTGGTCTAAATTCTACCTTCCTCACCTATATACCATTATAGTAATTAAATGAAAATATCCCAGACACGTACTAACACATAGCGCAGACATATACATTTTGGTAATACGTGGTTATAATCATCATTTCCCTAAATCTGGTTTCTGCCAGATCAGGGTTTGAATGGTATATCTCCACTTCTTCTTCTCTCTCCACCACTACTTCACCATGCTGTACCACCACAAATGTCATGTCTAGCCATTTAATATTAATATTTATGTGACTTCATTAGTCATTGTATTTTGTTAAGTTAAATAAACATTCCTATTAGTTTTTAATTTACTAGCTTGTGTGTAATTGTAGCTAGTTTTATAATATATTTTACTAGAAACATTCATTGGGATCTACCATATTAATTTGTTAAGTTTTTTAAGTGAAACCTGTTGAAATATATTTTGTTTCTATTTAGTGATTATTTTCATAATCATTTTATTTTGTCACTTTTAAGAAATATTGTGTGTGTTTTAATTCTTAGAGAAGCTAAGTCTTAAAGGGTACTCTTTATAAAAGTGCAATAACATTTACTAAGTCTTAAAGGGTTCTGTATATAAAAGTGTAAGGACATTTGATTAGTCTTCAGAATTAACTAAAACAAAGCTTTGAAAGAAGAACAGATTATTTTTCAAAGTACAATAACAATGTTGAACTTGTGAAGTTCCATGTTTTCTGAATTCATACAAGTCATTGCGTTAATTAAATTTTAAACTATACAGGCTAAACTTTGGGAAGTATAGTGGATCAAAAAACTAACTCAACATTTTTTTTGTAGATTTGCTAGTTTTCACTTTATTTTTTCACAAACAGCAAAAAACAAAATAAAAACAAAATAGGTAGGTATTAAATAAAATATTTTATTTTGTTCAAATTGATGGCTTCAAGCCTGAAGACAAGCATTGTACCTATCAATGATAGAGCGAGTGACTGACCAACATTGTGTGATTGTTGTTTCTTCGCATGCTTGCGTTATCCTTTGTTGTAATGATTGAAGGTCATTAACAGGCACTTCAGACACTTTTTGCTTGAGAGCTCCCCATATAAAAAATCTAAAGGCATTAAATCAGGTGAACGCAAACCGATCCATCTTCCAGGAACATTAATACTAAACCATTGCCGAGGACCTCCAATGAAAAACAAGTTTTTATTTAGTTTTCTTTGCTGTTTGAGCCAAAAGAAAGCTATAACGAGTAAATATCCAAAAGACATTTTGAGTTAGTTTTTTGAGTCACTACTACTTACCAAAGTTTAGTCGTGTTTAACCCGGGAACATCCTGTAAATTATTGTTCATTAAATTGTGTTTGATAAATTTATTTTACTAAACTTAATTACACTCATTGTTTATGAAACATACACTTGAGCCCACATTTTAATGAGTTTCTTTTTTTTTACAAATATATGGAAGAAAGTACAGGAAATGTGGGTAGAAAACATATAAAAAGGAACAATGTTTTCTATACACCTTTCCTGTACCTTCTTCCAAATACGTACATATTACAAACTACCTCAAAAAGAGAAAAAAAGTTTTCCTTGAAGAGATGTGTATTTTAACAAATAAAGTTATAATCTGTTTAAAATCCTCTACTTTCCTTGTTTAAACATTCTTTACTTAAACTTAATGAAAACAGTGTGGAAACATAAGTAATAAGAAAAGAATCCAACCTTGGTAAAAACAAATGAACTTCTCTTTACATTTATTCATACAGTCTTCATGCTTTCACCTTCTTAACACTTTCACAGTTACACATACAAAATATAAAATTAGGTGTAACTTTGAACAGCGCATGATGAAATTAAGAGAGAAGTTTATTTGTTTCTATCAAGTCTTAACTCGATTGTTCTTTCATCTTGGCTTCCTTTCCTATCATTTAAATTATTTCATTTAATCGTTTTCATATAGTTCCAAGCCATTAGGTTATTATTAATTTATAAACTTTTAACATGGATACTTTGAAAATGTGGTCATCCTGAGAAACTGGTTTTGCATGGGCCTGCTTTTATGTTTCTCAGTTGTTTTGGTTACTGTTATTCAATGTATTTATCAATTGTATTAATTAATACCATTCTGGTAGGTGTTTGAATATTTTTCATTTAATGTCTTCCCTAGTAGAGTTAATTTGGGTGAGAGAAAAAAAATTAACCATCAAAATGCAGTGGATTACTTTTTTAGTCGGCTCTACGCTACATATTATGTTGTTAAGTATGTTACTTACATTTTTCATGCTGAAAATTAATGCTGAAGCTAAGCTATCGTTTATAACTTATCAGAGAAATATGGTGCTTACCAATTCATCTTGTACTAGTTATTCACATAATTTCACTTTTGAATAAGTCAAGCAAATTACAACTACATGGTGATGGGTTTTTTTCCTAGCTACTAATTGCACAATTGTGTGATTGTGCTTGCTTTACTCTTATGTACAAAAGCCACCGTACTCTTTCAATTTTTTATATGTATATGTGCAGGTGTTTTTCATATAATACTTAAAGTGAATTCCAAAGCTTTTTTTTATCTCATTTTATATTATGTTTATTTTTTCTTTAAATATATCTCTCACGTCTTAGAAATTATCAGTATTTTTCTCACAACAATTGTTAATAAATTGGGTAGTAACATGGAATTGACGGTCAAGTTCCTAATGACGGAATTTGATGTATGACAAAATTGTCGAGATGAATAAATTAAGTTGATAAAATGCAAACTTTTTTTTGCGTTCAGAAAATAAGTAATACTATATCAATATTTATAAATTATGTCACTAGATTATACAAGTGAATATATTAAAGAAGTTCTACCACTGTAGGCTTTTTGTTTGTAATTAAATTCAATCACCATTTGACATTCCCAATCATTCTTTTAACTTATTGGTTTATTTTTCAACACTTAAGTGGCCATATGGTCTAAGGTGTCACACTTGCAATGGACTAGACTGCTGATGACAGCAAGATCAGTGTTCAAATTCTGGTTGGGTGTAGTGAGGTTGGTTTTTCCAAAATGGTTTTCCACTTTCCATCCACACTAATGTGTCCTGAACAAGTGCTAAAAAACCACCAGTGTATATTTTTTTTGTCTGAAATGTCATTAGGGCCAAAATTTGGATATCAATATGATGTGAAATATAAGTTTTTAAAAAAAGTAGATTTTTTCATGTTGCATAACATACTGCATCGCATAATACACTGATCATTTTTATTAAATAAATATAGACTCCACCATATAACACTTATACCTACACAACATGTCCCATCTAACAAATTTTCCATTTTATATGTACTCTTATTATTTCTATATTTTTTTTAGTTATGTTTCTGTTCATTGCATTAGTGTGTGTAAATAATTGTAATAATACGTTAGTAAAATTTCAATATTAGTGCTTTTCACTTGTAATGAATTGGCGATAATTAAGGTGCTCTCCAGAGTATTTATGTTGCATATAATTATCAAAGATTATTAAACCTGTCTAAATTATGAAAGGATCAAAAAAATGTATACAATTTTTGTCTAATTATTTATGCTCACATATAATTAGAAAATGTGCTACTGCACTAAACTTTCCATGCAACTACTAATTGCATGCCATTTTCTCAGCCGCAATTGTATTTTTTGAATGGCATACACACATTTACTCTGCAGGTATGGCTATAAGTTAAAATTTAAAAGCTTTTATTTTTAATTAACAATTTAACTCTATTCATTAACTTAGATGTTTATGCCCTATGCCAATTTTTATATACTTTTGATCTCTTGGGCTAGAAAAGTTTGTTTTATGAAAATGTGTAAAAATCCTTTGTATTGGTGGCATATTGGAATAAAGGGGCGTGTGGAGCTTTGCCAATAAAATATTATAAGTTAAATTATACATTCATGTTCAATTTTTGTCATTCTTTGCTGTTATGTACTATACAAATTAATATTCACATGCCAAAAATCTACATTAATTGAATTGCCTGTAGGATATTTAATTGGTTAATATGCTATGTTAATATGTTAAAGTTCTGCATTAAAACAGTTTGTAGATATTTAGGGCTTACAGCTACATAAATATGCACACTCTTCTTTTTCTTGCAACATAAAATATGTAAATAACACTTAATTGGTTTCAGAAATATTTCTTATAATTATTTTATTCATCTTTACTTTGATACATTGGTACACATCCTTATGGTATATATTTGATCAAAAACTAGCTTGATTTTATTGACTTTAATTAATCTAAGGAATAATGATGAAAGGGAATTTTAAGGAAATGCACCCATATACACTTGGAGAGATGATGGGATAGTTAGGAATGTAAATCATAACATCAACCCTGCTACATTCTTCTCTAAACAAGGAGTCTGAATGACTAAAGGAAACTGCGGACTTGCAACGCTAAAGTTGTGCTAGCACCTGTTAAGTGGAGGTTTGATCCTTGACCAGATGCACCGGGTATGAGTTATTTCTGCTCACGGTAGTTTTTCAGTTTCCTTAAAACCCACTTTTATCATCTTGTAATGTATTAGTTGGTTTAAGTTTATGATGGCTAGCGCACACACACTAAAAACTCTTTAACAACAATAAATTACACTTTTGCTTTATTATTAATTAGATGTCCATTATCTTCTGGTCACCACGATAAAATGACACTCAATTTATCAAAATATAGTCAGTAGAATTATATTGAATAATAAATAAATTACTAAGACTTAATTAAAATGTTAATAAAGAGTAAAAATGTTTAAAAATAGTAATTTGTGTTAAAAAAACATTTTCCTCCAATCATAATATTTTGCAGTCCTGTATGTGTGTGCATGGAACATGTCTCTTTTATATATTTGATGGTAGTTTGTCAATTTAGTTCATTTTAAAGTTCTTATGATTCAGAACTACCTGCAAGTCTAGTGAGCTGTGAAAAATGTATAATCATTAATCATGTACTTAACTGTAATTAACTATTAAACAGTTGCAATTGTATAAATGTATCATATTTGTTAAATGTAGTTAATATGTACTATATAAAGTAGCTTGTGAGTTCAATTTTAAAATACTCATATTGTAAAAGTGTACCAGGTTTGTCATTGCTGTCAATTTAATTGATTAAAATGAAAAAATATATAAAATTCTATTACTGATACATATCAATAATTATTTAAAGCTCTTGGTGATTTGCCCTAATCATCTTTGCAACAATTATTTATCAGTACCGTGAATTGCTTGTGTGGATGGTCAAAAAGGTACATGTCCCTTAATGCCGGGATTATGATCAACTTAACATACACTTAGGGTTCACTTAACAAATATTCCACCTATAAATACAGGGAAAGCATATGAAAAAAATTTAAAAAATAAAGTTATTGTTCCTGAAAGATAATTATTAGACCAATTGCAAATGGGTGATTAAAAATATTAAGTAGTCCGAGAGAGAACTTTCATGTTAGGTGAACATTAAGTTATAGCTAGCCAATCATCTCGCGAGCCATGCCAATTGAGCTATTTAGTCCATCATTTTGCTTGTTTATGGAATGCATACAACTCCTTTAGTATATTTTGTCTGTGTCTCTCAAACTTTAAAATGTCATCGCCTCTTGTTACACTTTATTTTGTACATCCATTAAGCTTTTATTGCAAGAACTTTCAGCCTAAGCAGCCTTAAATGCTTGTGTTTCAATTTAGTAAACCATTTTTTTTCAAACAGTCCAAATACATTGTGTTTTACTCAAATTGTTATGTTAAAACATGTAAATGTTAATATATCAAGAGTAAATAGCCAGAGCTATATTAATGGTAATTACATAATTATTTTTTTCAGAATATGTAAATGTTAAGTTGATCATGGCACCAACCTCAAAGTTTCAAAATGAAAGAATATAAATTTCATTTTGAAAAATATTGTGTATGACATCAGTTATTGCGCTGACAATTTTAATACATATCATGCATTCCAGTAGGTTCAAGGGATGATGTAAGAAACATTTCCCTGTAAGGCTGTTATAATACAAATAGCTTAGGACTAGACATTATCAAGTATACCATAGTTCAAAAGTGTACTATGGACCCTTGGTATAAACTGGCCGTTAGCAGCATTACCTTGACAGATTACACTATGACCATGTATTATAAGCTATAACACTGTGGAATAATGATAGACAAATTTGCTATCTTATAAGATAGATGAAGGTTATATCTTAAAAATAATTAAGGGCTTAACCTTGAATTTATCTTTGGTAGGTAGTAGGGATGGGCGAAACAATGATTTTCCAATATTGGTGATCACCATGAGCGTGATTTTAAAATATTGGCGATTTAAACCAGTGATTATTCACCATAACTGACATTCACTGTGTGTTGCTGAACAGATATGTCGCGGTTGCAGTATCAATATTTTAACCCATTCCTTGCCCTAGTCTTTATTATACTTGTAAAGCTGATATTTCTTTAACTGGTATATTGGGCCATTCATTTTAACAACTGTCGCACATGTGACGCTGTGGCCAGAGTAGCACACACTTCACAACTTAACTGAACATTATGTTTGAAATACACTATATATATATATATATATATATATATATATATATATTGTTTATGTGTGTGTGTATGGCTTAGTGAAGAAAATTGGTGAAAAATCCTGCTATGCTATTGTAATTAAACTATCTGGAGGAAAAGATGGCTGCCTCCATTCAAAGTGATCAAGTAGTGGCTCCATATCAAATAATGTTTATTCAAACATGAGAGAAAAGGACATGAGACTGTTACTTGCTGCACCACTCACCAACATATATTTTGTCAGTCACGGTCACCGCTTTTACAATCCAGAGTGCTCAGTTGTCGCCATCTGACAAAAATATTGCAATACACAGAGCACTAATAATATGTCTTTTTTAACTATTTAATAACAAGCTATAAAATTATTAATGTATTTTTAACTATTTAAAGACAAGTTATAAAATTATTAATGTTGTTGCTATTTAGTATAACTTTTTGTTTTGAAAATCCGAATTTCACAAAGAAAAATTACATTTGTTCCTTATTTACCAAATTTGTTTTAAAATTGTGAAATTATTCAACCAAAGATTGACTCACTCCTCTAGAACAGCAGATTCCAAAGTGTGCTCCCCAAATAGATTGGAAATAAAAATAAATAAAATGTGACAAGATATCAAAACTGTGAATATATAGGTCACAATCTTTATAGCTAGCTAAATAAACGCTCATTTCAAAGTATTATACTATTTAAACTTACTTTAAAAATAAATAAATATTAATAATAAATAAAACTACTAATTGGAGATGATAATATGTAGTTCGTGAACTTATAGTTCTAATCCAACTGTTTCTCCAGGTGAAATAGTCTAACTAGTTCCCGTCCATTGCGTTAATTATTTCGAATTTGAGATACAGAATGTTAACAATCTATTGAACGAGATTAAAAAACTGCTCAAATTAGGGAATTGAATCACTTAAAACAGTACCAAGAAATGAATATCTCTGCCCATCGAAATAATAAAAATGTCTTTTTTAATTTTATTATCAAAAATTTAATATCATCACTACATCAATATTTATTAATAATGTGAACAGAAAATATATATTGACATTTTTTGTGCTATTTTTGGTCTTTAAATAAATAATAATATTACTTGGAAATTATTTAGTTCCTCAAACCAGATATAAATTATAAGGGATCACTTAGATCAACTACCTCTTGGTGCGTCATGTTCTCCTAGCAACCGAAAACAGATTTGTCCGTTTTCCGTGACTACACATAAACATTACCGACAGTGTCATCTGTGAAACACGCTATGCGCTATTTAGTTTGATTCAATATAGTTCATAAATTGAGTAATAGATGGCTGTGTCAGTTAATATTAACGAGACAATTCTGTCAAGATGTATTAGGAGAATGAAACACACCAAGAGGTATTCAGAATGTAAATATAATCCAAATGGTAAAGTAACTATCATGTGCTTATTAATAGATTCAAAAAATTTTTTTGAAAGAAAACGTTTTATTTAATCAAAACAAAAGTAAGACGAATAAAATAAATTGTATCATTTTGTAATTCTTAATTTTTTTTATAATTATGTAACAACTTTTAAATATTTATAATTTGAAAC